>JABUQX010125706.1:0-26820 GCA_015478945.1 Trachelipus rathkii
ACTATAGTATATATATCATATCATAGATAATATAATACATAATATATAAAATCAAATATAATTAATCATATAATATATATATATACAGTATTATATTAACATACTATATACATATAATAATAATATATATATATACATATATATAATAATAATATATATATATATATATATATTATTAGATACTATATATATATCTGGCAATTAGCAAATTATTATTTATTTATTTTGTGCAATTCTTTCTAATTATATACTAGTATTTATTACCTTGTAATTTCTTTTATATTATTTTTAATAATAATCACTATCCATTAATAACGGGAACCACAATTTCAAAGCCATTGGCTTATTAAAGAAACAAATGACCAAAAAGAATATGGTTGTTGTTTGTGTAACGTTCCCAAAAACATATTTAGTAGGGCAGGACATCTATTGTGGTGGAAAATAATTAGCTTGAGACTTGATTACAAAAGGTTTCGACAGTTACAAAAATGAAGTAAACAAAACCTATTGTGGTATTATCTTCTTCCAAGTAAGTCTGTCAGCAGGATAAGAGACTTCCCAATCTTCTTTAAGGTAAGATTTCAAACTCGCCTATCTATTTATTAAGCATTATCTGATATATATTCACTTTGTTTATAACTGATGAAATCCAGTTGGTATCCACATTGATTCCCATTTTAACAAGGTATTCTAATAAATGTCCAAATTAAGTAATTTACACACTTCGATTGGCAATCATGGAGATATGGAATGGTTATGGCTCGGAACGGTCCAAAAAATGAAGAACTTCAATTTAAATAACGGTTAACTTTATATATAACAACATATAAGCGAATAGAAATCCGATTGCAATTAGCATTTACGTAATGAACTTGCAATATTTCCAGAATAAATTTTCGATCTTATTTGTTAGAATTAAGATAGAACGACACTTATTTGCTCACGGTTATTCCGTTATCTGGAATGGGCTTTTTTCATGGCTAGGCCTTTTCACAGAAAAATCTTTGACGAAAAAGACAGAAGTTCTTTTGTTCTTTTCCCCCAATTCTAACGTTTTACGGTGTTGTGTAAAGGGGTCCCATTTTGATGGGAATTACTCCCTTGGTTAGTCAAATCTAGCTCCGTATGTACTTGTTCAGGCAAGAGTAAATTAATTCATTGTTTAAATCAAGCAAACTACCAGCGACTATTCCAGGGGGAAAAAACGTTACGTATTCTTTTGTGGCATGGTACGCATATTACCCGATTTGTCTTTAGTTCCCAAATGATCTGGACTCAGCCAGGAAAGTGAAGCCTAGAATCCCCACACTACATCAAAAAAAAAAAAAAAAACGCCAAAAAAGCCATACACGAAAGAAAAAAAACCAAAAGATGAAGAGCAAAAGCAATTTCTTCTCCAATTTGTTGAAGACCACCGAAAGCAATTCACGGACTGCAAAAAGGCTACTCTTAAACGAAATTTAAATAGGAATAATAGTTTTCAAATGTTATTTGTCATGTCTATACTATACTATACTATATCTATATACCTACGGGGGTAGGCTAACTATGATATATATACCATATACAATATTATATATAGTAATATAATAATATAGATATAGTATATATACATATATATAACTAATATAACTATACTAATATATAAGAAACCTATGTATATACATAGTATATATATAAATATATATAATATATATATCCATAGGTACTATAGTAATTACACTATAAGCTATCTATATAATATATATATTTACTATATATTATATATATACACCTACTTATATATATATTATTAATTGTTCTATAACAACCATAACTTTATTCCTAACATAAACTATAGAGACCCCACACAAGACGTAGCCAGTAACCAATGGATCTGCTTAGCCCCAAGTTCAAGCCCCTAACCTAATGAGACTTTTGTTAGCACAACTAAGACACCGTACCTAATTGATTTGTTACCACAAGTACGGACCCAAGATTTGGTATTTAGCCCCGGCCCGAACCTAGCTGTTAAGGCGAGCAGGGATGTATGATACGATTTAAAGCCTTGCGGTGCAAGAAAAATAAATGACCATATAATATATATAGTATATATATTTATATAGTACATATATAATATATATAACTATATACATATATATTGTATATACTATACTATTTATATATATATATACTATATATACTATATATACTTACTTAAAGAGAAGCACACACCTTAACGAAGGTTTCAATGAATGAGATAAAGGCATCTTCTTTATATTTTATTCCCAAACCTATGGAAAAATACAAATTCTTAACATTTAGGCCAAATTACTAAGAAATCTTCAGAAAACAACAATTAAATGTAAATCCGCTTTTAGACAATAACTTCATAATAGGGCCTACATAATCACAAAAGAACGTGGGGAAAGTGCAATTCGTTTTACGTCATATCAAATGATGCGTGTATCTTATAATACTATATGTAATAATAATTAAATAAAAATCAAATCATTTCATCAGCTATAATAGATGATATAAAAGAAATACTAGATACTATAAAATTCGATACTCATACTGAAGAGATGAGCAGAATAAATCAACATAATATGATTAGACAACCGAGAAGTAAAAGTTAATTAGAAAGAACAAGAACTTATGTAAACAAAAACGCCAACAAAGAAAAGACAAACACAAGAGAAAGAACCGTGAAATTAAATAATGCGTATGAGCAAAAACAGTAAAAAAGTCAGGACACTTTTCTGTGAGTTTAATCAAAAATAATAAACAAAAATAACAAAGGTCTAAAGAAGAGAAGATACAATAAAGAACACAGTCCCCAAACTTCAATAGAAAGAAATACACACAAAAAGAAAAAAACTGCCTCACAAATAAACTGTACGCCGACGCAAGGAGGGGAACAAAAGAATACACTAATTGAAACTCAACAAAAAGAAACCCAAAACAAAATTCAAATAAAGCAAAAAACTCAAAGAGAACCAAAATTTCAAAACAGATATAAAATAAGACAAAAATCAGAAGCATGAAAAAGAAGTTAAATAACAACGGAAATCCTCTGTGGTGCAGGTGGTCATTAACATGAAGATATTTAAAGACAATATATACTATATAGTAAGCATAAAATATATATATAATGGAAGGAAATATATATATATATAAATAAATTAAGAATTAAATATAGTAAAATTACTACTTATATAAGTATATATGATAGAAGTAATAATATATAAATATGTATCCAATATATATATAATATAGTAATAGGTATAGATACCAAATAATATAAATAAACAATAAAGATTATAATATAGAATGACAAATATGAATATTAATAAAATATAATAATTTCTTATCATCTAACCGTCATCCCACCCGTAAAAGGAACTCAGAGGGACAAGAAGAAAAGGCGGAATAGAAGTAGCAAAACAAACGTACCATGCAGTCCGGAAAAGAAAAGCAAAAGATGTGAACCGATACATAGAAGAATGAAATAAAAGTATAACCAGAAGGGAAAGAAAGCCGGCAAGAAAGAACAAGAGCAGTACGCGACAGAACAAACAACTGACCCAAACCACCAGTCACTGGCAAGAAATGAGACCGATTAATTAGTAAGAACTGCGTGCAGCAGATCAGGGAACAAGAAATAAATCCACAACCCAAGAAAAAAAAGAACTAGAACATCAACCCGGGAGGAAAGGTAAAGAAACCACAGCCGGACGGAACTGCACAAGTGGTGAAAGTCGTCGGAAATAGCACAAGAGGATGTATTCAAAAATCATAATAGCGATAAAAAAAAGCCAACAAACACAAACCCCTCACAAAAAACCCCAAAGTCTTCTCTGACCAGATAATCATGATGCACCTTTTTTCTACGACTCTGACACCAAAAACTACAACAAATTTCATCTCAGACTACAGCAGACATTTCCAGTGTATACATGAACTAGTCACACACAATGTAACCACTAAGTTTACCAATTCAATGTGAGAAAAGAAAAGAAAAAAAGGACAATAACTGGATCATGCCCAGAACCGTGAACGGAATAATACGACGAATTTCCACGGCGAAAACAACACGCGAAACCTCACAAGGAGACTAAAGACGGAATACGCCATAAACCAAAGGTAAAAGTGAGGGAGAATACGGGCAACTCAATCATTCAGTTCTTTTACCAACAAGAACAAGAAATGAAGATAACCCAAACACGCAGATAACGTATCAAGCCATACTATTCATTTTTCTCTAAAAGTTTTACCCCTTTCTATACCCACCACACAAATCTTCTAAACTAACGACTCGAAAATCATCCATCAACGGTATTACAATTACTCATCAACAACCTGCACGCTAACCTAGATGTATCGACATAAAGAAGGGAAACTGAGGAACACAATGTGTGTGTGGTGGTAGAGGAGTGGGAAAGTGTGAAGAGTGACAAAATGGTGTGTGTCTGAGTGGGTGTGTGGAGCGATACTTAGTGTTTCCATAGGACAGCATGAGTACTCACGGTAAAAAGACCAAAGACGAAGAAAAAGGAAAAAATAAGGAACTGTAGGTGGAGATCCAGAACAACACCAGCGAATAAAGAAGAGAGCAAAAGGAGAAGTAAAAAAGGGAACCAAGGGAAAGAATAAGAACAAGACAAGAACAAAACGACAAAGAAACAAAAATCAAAACGATGAGGGGGTCATGCAACAGACCCCACCGCACTCCACGATCCAAGATCATTAACAATCACCAACAGATTTAATATACCACCAGCCAACCTTTCCTGCCATTCACTACTGGTTTCTGCTAACTTCTACGATCAACCGTTCCTTTGAGGTCATCCAACACATATAACCCATAAATATTGTAAAACATCAGACACTTGTTCCGGACTGAACATCACCATTTTAACCATAATTATCAACAACTGAGGACTGAGTCACGCTCACACTTACAACCATAACTGACTCTGTATACTACGTTTACTTTTAAAACCCCTCCGGCGGGTTTACAACACACACTGCCAAAGAGATACTGCTCTACAATACCTCTCAAACAATCTCTTATAGACTTTCGCCACAAAGAACCAAATGCATTCGGCGAGGCAACAATACTAATAGGTAACGGCCCACACTCCACTCATCATACCAAATTCTCCCATCATTCTAACACCATTTCCTGGCCACCCCCCCCGTCTGAGGATTTCTTTCATGACCACAGCAATCATATAGACAAATTAGAATAACCCCAAAAGGACAGACATAAACACAACACTAGGTCTTCACTCCGCTAATTAAGTAACTTTAAACCGAATACATTTGACACCAATTATTTCTTACACACGACCCTCACATAACCTCCATAACAATACTTTTTGGATCTCCATATCAGCCAATAACACCCAAACAACCATAATATCAGCTGATGGGACAACTGCCAATAGAGGACCTTCACCTTGAATTAACCCTAGGATCATACGCCTGTTGCAAAATCATAAAACTAAATACAAGTTATTTTTTCTCCCTTACATTTGTCTCAACAGTTGTAAGAGAATACAATGTGAAAAGCAATCCTGTACCGGAACACAATCCTTCTGAAAAAGCACAAAAAGCCAAAAAAGGCCACTCGTTAAACGCAACCTATGTTCTATTCACCAATCAGCTACTAATCATTGCACATCAGAACGCACTGGGAACTGGTAAGAATTTGTTAGCATGAAAAAGAAGTGATAATGTATAACGGATAAACCTTGCTCGAGAAATTAGCTAATAGTCATAACGTTATAAATTATAAATCAAGAAGGGGTGAAATAAAATAAATCTTTATGATGAATTTCACTTTGCTAGCATGAAATTCAAGTAGAACAGAGATCACTTACATTCGATAGATTTGATTTCAAAAGGTTAGGTAGAATTGGTACTCTTAATGATGTGAGAACCGTATTCTATGAGACTTCAGTATAAATGGAGAAACTAAAATAAAATGAAACCAGCTTTAGAAACCAATACGATTTAGTTTTTTATTTCGCTGGCTAGCTACTTTACCTATTGATGTAGATCAGAAGAAATGTGGAATGTAGCTAATATTAGTCAAAATATATTACATTAAGACGTGAAGGTAATGTTAGTTTTTGGACGGTTTGAGTGGACATTAATAGTGTGCTTAGTTCCAGGTAATATGATTATGTTAGAAACATGATTTGAGGGTTAGTAGGAAAAATAAACGTGTAGTGTTACACAGTTGAGGAACATATAATCGTTACGGTCATGTAAATCAGAGAAAAGAGTTGACATTAATGAAAATATGAAAAAGAAAAAGAATGATGAAAAGTAAGGATAAGGAATTAAAAAACATTCCAATGACATGTTCAGATACGTGTTAGAAAAAAAGCTATATTGGAGAGTGAACATGATTAAGGCGTTACTAACAGTCGCACAAGAGTTAGATAACATAAGTATATGCATAGTGAGTTAAGTATGGAACTTGTAGTTAATGTTAGACATGATTAATGTCACGAGAGATAAAGGGTATGACGTAGGATTGTATACAGTTGCAACGTAATAAACATTCATTAAAACTATTTCTGTATGATATGTTACTTTTATTGATGCTAAAACTATTGGGTACAGAGTGTATAAAGAATTGATAATATATGGTATAGGGTTAATCACCAAAATGATTACATTGGAAAATATGGGACCTTGAATACGAGGGTAAGAAAAAGCAAACTAAGAATTCAAAGCAAGAGGTGGAAGAAAACAGGATGGCCACCACAAAGGTAGAGAAACAAGGGGTTAGGGACGAAGAACAGGAAGAAGGGACATAAGGATAGTTGATATGACTGCAAAGAATATTATACGAAATTATTCAGCAAGCTTTACATGATAGAGAATATTCACCCAAGTAAACAATTAACGACGAAAATTTACGGATGAAATTGTGGTATTCAAAAGATCTTGAAATTAATCTGTAAATAATATTGGGAATAAGACTTCTTGAAGTGTGAATATGATGTATATAGTTTGCGAGGAATAAAAACATTACTAAGGATATGATTTTAAAAATATGGATTCGAATAGGGAATTAATGAAAGTATATTAGGTAGGGTTATGATGAATTTTTGTTCAAATATTACGGTTCAAATTAGATAGTAAAAAAAAAATTGCATTAGCTTACGTTAGCGTTATAGTCGTTGTCAGTATGATAATTAGACGGTTATTGCACTAAAATTTGTTGATAACAAGGGTATATAATAACAAGTTGAATGTAAAATGTAGCCATTGAGTATAGTTAGAGATGATAGAAGAGTGAAAAAAGCTGTGAAAATAGGGTTACACTGTTAGTGGTTGATGAACTAGGGGTACATAGTTACATGGATTAGTTAAGATGAAGATGCAACTTTGTTAATCTCGAGTAGATTAACAAGTAACTATGAACAAGGTGGGAAAAACGGTAAAGGATGATAGATATAAGGTTATATGTCATTGTCAACAGGTGTAAAATTATTCTTGAGTGCTAGAGGTAAATGCGAAATTAGTAAGCTGTATGACTCATAAGATGCAGAAACACAAAATCGTACGTTGCGAGAACTATATTCGTTGATGAAGTTAATGATAATAAAAAAGGAGGTAAACACAATAAAATTCTCTAGAGAATGTCATATTGTGTGGTATCACGAGAAAATGAAAATAACACGAAAAGGTGACAATATACGCATTAATAGGAAATCCAAAATAAAGATAACAAGAAATATCAGAGAAAAGAGAGTCTGTGAAGGAAGAAAAAGGAGAAGAAAATAAATAGGTACCGACGGAAAGATCAACCCGTAAATATCGGGCTTATAATTGTGGGAGAGTGATATATTGTTATCTCTGAAAATATTTATTTAAATTAATCAATTGAAAAAAAAATGACAAAGGGGGAACGCGGTGAAGGGTCCTAAATGAATTTACTGATTATAAATGATTGGTAGGATCTGAGATTCCGATATAGCTATTAACATATACTATCCATATTTTATCTCCATAAGAATCTTAATGTTGTCGGTTATGTATTTTGTTAACAACACTTTGTTAAAATGTTTGCAAATTATTCGTTGGAATTATGATAGTTAGGTAATTAGACAAGTTATGGAATGTTTTGTTAAGTATTATTGTGTCAATGTAAAGAAATTAACGTTAATATGTTAGAAATATAGCTTTCGAATAAAGTCTATGAACTCTCTCATTCCGTTTTGACCCTAAATTTAGTCTACTTTGTACTGTTTGTTCAAGTGTTTGGATTGCCTATCGTCAGTAGCTTTCTTGATCTCGCTAGCTCCCGTCCATACGTCGTGCTTATGGCTTCTCTCTCTTGTCCGCTCTGTTCCTATCTACCTATTTCTCTTCGCCTCTACCTCTCTGCTCCATTGCTCTACTCTCGTTAGTCTTTCATTCAACTGTCTCGAACAATCCCTCCTCTGCTTTACTTCGATATTAAGCAATCATTCTTGATATTCTCGAGGTGATAGATAGTTTAACAGAGTACTTGATTATCTTAAATTGTGTACAATGAGTTCTTAAAAAACCTATACTGCTGGTTTATTATCCGCAAGTATCCCAGCTTAGGTGAAAGTTTAAGATCAATATGTATAAGTGGTTACGTGTAATGAATAGTCCAAGATAGTGTTTAAATTAATTCAATGCATTTTATTAATAATATAAAAGATAATGTTTCATATTAATAGATTTAACTGATACTGGGTCTCGAAACTTTACATAATGTTGATGTTAATCACAGTTTATGATTTATTTGACAAATATTCTCGATAATAATCTTTCAAACTTCTTTTTCGCTCTTTTATTTATAGCAATGTATGTCTGTCTGTGTGTCTGTCTGTCTGTCCCTCCCCCAGACCTATGCAAAAAAGGAGGAACCATCCCACAATATTGAAATTTTAAGAGTAATGTCACCAGAGTTTTGCAAAACAGAACCAATCTTCATATAACTTACTTTTGCAATTAAAATTGCTTGACCAATATATAACTTATCAATTGTGATAACTGTATGTTATCAATGTTATGTTATTAACTGTATGTTAATTGTATGAATTATCAATTGTATGTTAACTTATTAATTGTATGTTTATGAATTGTATTCAACTTATCAATTGAATCTAAGATAATAACATAGCTTAATATTAGTTTCAACAAGCAGCGCAGTAGGAAAGGGAGCCTTAGTTTTAATTCAATGTCTTTAATATACAGGAATATAATGAATTACCTACGAAATAATGTACTTATAGCGTATAGTCACAGAAACGAGAAAACATAATAAATTGGACGATCTCAGATATCATCTGATGGGAGGAGGAGAGTATAGGTGGGCGATTTTCTGAATTCTTATAAGGTAGAATTATATTTTATTAAAGTATATGAATATAACAGATCTTTAATTTCTGAGTGAAGATTGATTAATAGTCTTCGTATTAACTGATACTCGAGTGTAACTTGGACCAAAGTTAGATAAGCAGATAAGATCATATGAAATATGGTGGTTATGTTTAGGAAATGGATAAGGAGTATTGGATGGGAGTGATGTTAGGTTTGAAATTAACTATTTAAACTGGTTAAAGGCTATATTTTAACCAGAGGATATATCAGAAAATTGCAACAATGTATTGTGATAGATTAAAGCATATATTAGAATAAAAAAAATTTGGAAAAATTAATAATATATTAAGTAATAAAAGTAAATAACTAAATAAAATAATTTTATAATTTTTTTGGGGAAATATATTTATTTATTAAAAATAAACAAAAATATAAAAAAGACATAAAAAATTTGAAAAATTAAATTATAATAAAAAAAAAATATAATACAATGTCTCATTTTTAGGTTTTATAATTATTTAAATGATCTTATAAAACTTTGTATGAATTAAGCATTGGTATTATCGTACTTCAACTTGTTTAATTAGGTTCATTGATATAATAATATCATTTTGTAATGTTAATTAAATTCGGGTATATATCGTAGTTGCGTTATGAAACATTAGAGCGATATGAGTAGTATTATTTGAAATTCTGTATCTGACTGAGTTAATTTGACACACCTGTATAAGATTAGAATATTATTCGATTGAAAATTAGATATGATAAATATAAAGGTTTGTCCTAAGATAAATATTTATTGTTAGTTTTGCGGAAAAGGAATTGAATCGATATGCTAATGTATATAATAAACGTAATGGTAACAGACGGGGATTAGCAAAAACAGAAAATAAAGTGTTTTTAATAAACTTGTTATATTGACCCTGTGACAAACATGAATCAAATGTATAGCTTATTGTTTCGAAAACGAACCAAAAAGGATTAATGGTATTGCGTAACTATAAGAAGATTAAGTAGAGGTGGGAGGAGTTTGAACATTGTCGACTTGTATTTCTAGGATAGCCTTCTAAGACTCGAACACAAAATACAAGTGGGAATACCAAGACGAGTAAACGAAATTGCTCGTAATACCTTGGCTATAGAAAAAAGATACAAGGCAAATATACGAAGGCTGAGAAAGTACAAATGGTCGAAGGTAAGTGCACTCGACCAGAATGAAAAAATATAAGCAAAACACTAAGACAAGGAGACACGATGTAATGCATCGGGGATAAGAGAGTGATGCTTATAATAGCAAGCAGTGATTGTACTTGAAGTAAAATTATATGTGATGGCTTCGTTACATAACTAGTACGTTGTTCAGTTAGCTGTATAAAATTAACAGAGGGTGTAAGTGATTGTAAACAGCAGAGGTTGGTACTTAAAATCTTCAGCCAAAGATTTGTATTTTGTGGCGAGATGTCTCAGATGGTTGTTCCTTCTCTTCTTTGGTTTTAATAGACACCAGATGATATCACAATTCTGGGCACGGGGCCATAGCCCTTAATGGTAAGAGCAAGATGGAAGAAAAGCCTTCTCGGGACACAGTAAGATTGTACAAGCATCAATCAGAGAGACTAGGAACTCGCAAGAATTCCGTAGTACTAAACGTGTAGGGGCCTAAGGTCTAGTCCGCCACAAGTGATTTAGGTGTTCACAAGAACTTAATTTTTACGGGATAGTTACACCAAGAAACATAAAACGCAATATTAGTACGCATGATCGTTTTAGCCCAATCGATTGGTAAATGTTAATATAGTGGGATTATTAACATATGTGTGAACTTAAGAACGGTCGAATGTGGGTCTATGAATATCACAGAGTGTTATTAGCGTTGGATTTAGATCTAATATTCCAACTCATGTTGTAAGGTAAAAGTAACGTTTTGTAGTAACATGATGAGGAAACGTCTCTGGATTCGCGGCGACACTAGCTGATAAATCGAATTAAACGACAGAAGAGTGGAAGGATACGAGATTTTGTTAAAATCGTAGCACGTCGGATCTAATGTAAATCACTTGATGGCTGAATAAAACTGGAAGGGGTAGTTGGAGATCGGATACAATTTGCAGATAAGTATGAATAGGGCGTAGACGTCATATAGTCTCAGAGCATGACAACTCGGAACTAAGGCCATTACTTGACATGGATGTGAGAATAGCGGTGGAAACGCATTTTATTAGTTAATAGGAAACATGTCATCCAATATCTAAGACGATAATGTATGTAGAATATGAGTGATGTTTTGTCGTTAAGTTATGTAACACTAATTAATTATATAATAGAATCTCATTTAAAAATAATTATGTATAGAACAGTTAAATAATTTGAATGTTTTAATGTTTTCAATATATATATAAGTAATATAATTATGTCGAGAATTAATCAGAATTTGAATTGATATAGAGTGTCTTAAGGAGGCAAGAATAAGGGTTTCTCATAGAATACTATATTTTGTGAATCAAAATCTAATATATATTAATTATATCTATATCAATATAATTCACTTTATTTTTTAATTTTATTTTTTTTATCAAAGTTAGATTCCCTTAATGCCTGAAAATTTATATTACCAGTAGATAATTCACAAAAATATATGTTATATCCTTTTCGCTGGTATTAGCAATTCGTATAGTGATATTTATAATTTGTCACAGATATATAATATAATTATTATATTTTAATTTATTTTATTTATATATTTTTTTTTTAATTTTAGCATTTCCAAGCAACTTAAAAATTGGAACCAGTCAATCACAGCAGTTATGAGTATTTAGTACTCTTACCACGTTTATTACTCGATTGCTATTTAAATGAGTTTATATTTAATAAGATACATTATAACGGACAATGGAATACAGCTGACATTAATAGTTATAATTAATGTTTAGAGGTATCACTTAATATCTATATATATATATATATATATTAATAGATATTAATATATTTACTTTTCTTATATGGTAAAATATATATATTCATCAGCTCAACCTTGCCCCCCCCTAAATGAAATAATAAACATACATAGTTTATATAATAATAATATTATATAATATTTTTTATTAAATTATATATTTAATATATATATATATATCATATAACTATATATATATATTATACTAAATATCTTATAGTATATAATTCAATTAAAAACTTACATAACTATTAATATATATCTTATATAATATAATTATTACTACATTTATATTTTTAAATTATATATATGATTATTATATTATATATATATATACTAAATATATATATTATTATATTACTAATATATATATATAATTAATTGTATTTATATATATATATATATAATATTTATAATCATCAGTATTATATTAATATATATATAATATATAATTTAATATATAATATATATTAATAGATAGTATTATATATTATATATATATATATATATATCTTAATTATAATATATATATATTAATTAATATTATATATATTTAACCAGCCTTCAGATTAAGGGATACCTGTATCTAAAAATTTTAAAGTCTTCAAAGTTTACAAATAAATAACTTAAATAATAATTTATTTCTTGAAATCTAGTGCCATACTTTCTAATGTCGAGAACTAAAACAATCTAAAATCAATTGTTATAATTATACCCTCTTTAAAATATATTAAATTTATAATTTTATTTAAGTTAAAATAGCTATGGAACTGATTCGAATCCTACTATGGCTATAGATTGAGCTGTTTTATCTGCCCTCCTTGTGACAGCGAAACATCATATATAAAAAAATATTATTTACTAAAATAAATAATATAGAATATAGCTTTCGACCAATTTTTATTAATTTAAATATTACTACTTAGTTACTCAGTCATACTATGTTTATAAATATCTCTTGTGATGAAATCAACAAATTCTGTTGCTATGTGTTAGTGACTGTTCTTTTTTTCACAACTATAAACGATTACACTAAAATTGTGAATTATAGAACATACATAGTTTTTGTATTTGACTACTTAGTTTTATCGGTACGTATTCTTTTAATCTATAAATATTCTCTCCTTCCTATCATATCTATCTCTCTCTTACTCTTATAATTAATATATATATATATAATATATATTAATATATATATATATTATAATATAGTAGTATATATATATTAATACTTAATAATATATATATAATATATATATATTAATTAATTATATATAATAAATATATATAATAAATATATATTTATATACTATATATAATATATAAATTCAATAGATTAAAAAAGGGATATATTATAGTATGAGATTGGTAGGCACTACTCATTAATAGGGAGAGTAATTTTTGGCCGGAGGCCGGAGAGCCGGAGAATGAATGAGAATGAATAAATAATGATAAAAAATTTACACGAGCCAGTAGGCCGAGTATCGGTAGAATCAAGAATGTAATTTCATTTTAAACTTACAGTATCTACCTTATAAAATTAAAATATTACTCATAATTATTTGATATCTAACTAGATTATATATAACTAAACAATTGCATTATTAGTAGAACTTAGTATACCATTATTATGTTTAATACTATTGTGAAATGTCATATAGGATTGAAACCACTATTATTATATCACTACTATATATATAATTCATTAATAATAAATCAAGCTATACCTAATAATTGATTAGGTATAATATAGATTCATATTTACTTCTCACGGCATGGAAGGATTTTGACACAAGAGAAATCATTGGCAATTATCATGCACCCTTCCTTGTTTCTGACAGGGGATCCTAAGCTCTGTTAACCATACTAGTACTATGTGAGGAAAGTTAAACACTCCTTGAAAGATGAGGCTTTAACTCCGTGAGGTGTGAACTACTGTTTGTGGGCGGCTTTCTTGTGTATCAACCACATTACTAACGTCAGGCATAAATATAAATATCAAGTGCAAATATATGGGCTAAGGATAACCTTTACTGGAATCATCTTAAGAATAAGAAAACATAAAACATATTTGAAGATAAAAGCAATATCTGAATCTCCAAGAGGAAAAGTGGCCGAAAAAGAAAACATGATAGTTTACAGACATCAGCAGATAATTGCATCCAATGTCATTAATCATCAACTTACATCTATTAAAACAAAGATTTCTTCCAGCCTGCACTGTTTGAAATAACTGATAAAACAAAGATTTGGGAATTAATGATAGAAAAAGCACAGAAACCTTTCAAAATTAGGGAAATGATTGCTGTGGAACAATCTGCCATTTTCTCTTTGTGTTGAAGAACATTCGCACACAGATTAAATAAATCACGTATTTCTACAATATAATATTAAGGAGGTCTTTCCAGAAAGAGATTATCCCAAAAATATATAAAAGGGGTAAAAGGGGAACACTACACACGGATGGAGTGTGTACGGGCGTTATAGTAACATCAAGATATTTGGACTTGCTTCATCATAACACTGAAACTTTATAAATATGTCAGGGCATTGGATTGAATAAAGATTTTCAAAGGAATAGTGGAACATTACAAATCAGTAGTCTTTTATTGTTTCCCACTCAGCAGAAATATATGTCTAAAAAGTGAAAAATACTTAAGAGCTGGGATTTTAAAAAAAGAAAATGATTCATGTTGTCCAAACAGATATATGCACCTACATTCAAACGGTATGAAGAGCGACAGGTGGTTATAAAATTTCTTAAGTTCATTCCTTACAGCTAGTAAGGAATGAACTTAAATTAATCATCTTAAAAATCAACTAAAATTAAATTACTGCTTATGTATGGAAATTGTGTCATATTAGTAAACATCACACAATTTGCCTTAAACATAAGTTAAAGCTGAACATATAAAAGAAGATCTGCTACAAAATTTGCCAAATACACAAGCTTTATCAAAAGATGGGAAACAAGATGGAATATCAGCCATATTATGATGCGCAAAGGGTCATAGAGCCATAAAGATAGTGCAATACTAACTATATAGTATCACATTCGAAACAGACCTCTAGAATTCTTCAATATGCAAATCCTACTGGAGAGGACTATAATGAGAATATTTATTATTTACGACTACCTAACACCATTTAAAACGAATGAACAGTGGTATTTGGGTTAGTTACACACTAGCATTTATCTCTTGTCAATGACCTCAGTTAATCATACCTGCCCAATAATAGTTCAGCAAAAAACATGGAAGGAGATAGCGTGTATAAGACAACTATGAAAAGAACTGAACTTATAAAATTCAGTTAACTAGAAGGCGGCTGTTGAGCAACCATGTAAAGAGAGATAGAATACTTAGAGTGTTACTTGACAAGCAGTCTCTTGGAAATCGCGACAATAACAAATTTAAGGGCACTCCCTGGATATCTACTATCGAATCCAAAATAAAAATAAAATTATTCTCAAGAGAGCATAGAAGTTATTACCATGTAGCTTTTTGTAATAAGCTAAAGCAATATTACAGTTAAGTTCAGATTCTGTGAAGGCTAAAATGAGGAAGACACAAATATGAATGCGAGTCTCGATTCCAAAGATTCATAGTGAAGATCTGAAATCAAAACTGGCAGAATAATTGAGAAGGAACACATTCAATTTCTGAAAGTCAGGCATCTATCATGGACCTGTCTACAGTGGAGAAAAATCTCCGTCCAGAGAAAATGAAGAATTAGTTCCCAGATAATAACATCAAACCATAGTGAAACTGATCAATTAGAAGAAACAAATAAGTAGGTAAAGTGCAAAACGTAAAAGCAGCAGCTTCACAAGAAAAAGCAACTGATTAGAGACAATACCTATTCAAACTAGACCCTGCGAATAAGTATTTTGCACGCACCTACTAATGGCAACCGAAAATCGGATCTCTGATTCATACTGATTTATTGGGTGGATAGAGGTCAGAAGGGAGAAAAGCTCTTAACTTCAGGAGCATGCAAGTCTTCACCGTGGTTTCGACTTAGCTCTGGATATATATTCCTCCTTACTGCTTCCACACCTTCAGTGTATTTTAGCAAACAGAATGTTTAGCCAAGCAGGAAATAATTTTACAAGTTATAAAGTAAGCGTCTTTCTCCAACACTAGCTGATCAACTCTCAAATTTTTTCTTCTTATTTAAGACAACATTCTGATTTTAAATATTGAGAGAATGGTACCTAAATAGCAATGCTATGAGCTATTAACTTTCCTTTCCGGCTGACTTGTGGTTTTTAACATATAATTTTAAATTCTCTCAAAAAATATATTGTGATACTCTATACGGTATCGATAACAGCTGGTTACATGCACTGTATAATTAAATATTTATTATACTATATAAGTATAATATATATTATATATAATATATAATATACTATAGTATAATGACTATAAGGGTATAGTATATTAGTCCGTTTTTATATATATATATATCTACACTCAATGCGATCTATAAACTACTTATAAGCTATACTATATATTTAGGTTGGTCAAAGTCGTCAGTTTGGTTAAAACGTTGAAAAGGACTCTTTAAATACTCAAAGATTAAGTATCCTAAAATCTCATAATTTGTATGTTTGTTGCGTCAGATAATAAACATGTCAGTACGGTTATATAACAAGTGTTCTTTGTATCCAAATGTTTTATATCCTATCTTCTGTATTGTAATTTCTAAAGCTAAATTTATCAAAGTTTATTTTTTTGCTTAGCGGGTTGGGTACATTTTGTGAGGATATCCAACACTTCTTTTTAAATTGCTTAATTAAAGAATTAATGATGGGTTAGCCAATTTAGTAAATGGTGTCATATACGCCTAATATTATATTATTACATATATTATATATGGCTAAATAGTTACCTTATGTTATTCAGTTTTGACATCTAATATTATCGTTACAGCGAAAATAATATTAAAATAATTTTTTACACTTTTTGATGCAATCAGTTCTTCTAAATAAATTATCTCGTTAAATGTCTCATTTACTGTTCAATGAATTAATAACTATTTTATTTAAAACTACCTTTTAAAAAATATAAGGTCGCTCCCGGCTCCCGGAGAAACACGCCGAGAGAGGCATAGTGACGTCTCTTCGAGCAGAGAGCCGGAGATACTTTAAAAAGAGGCACCGGAACACCGGCAAGCCCGAAGCCGGACCGGAGATTCCGGAAAACGTCGATATATATACGGTAAATGAGTGAGCTGTGGTCATTATATATCCAGTACATATAGATACGTAATGTCCTAACCTATATATATATATATATATAATAACACATGTGCAAGTACATAAACCTATCTACCTTATATATGTGATATAAAGTCCAAACCCTAGAATAAGTATGTTAAGGTATAATACTAATATTATTAATAATATTTATATATTATATATCTCAGCTTAGCGATTAGTAGTTCAATAATAGTTATAGGTATAAATTTATGGATTGGTATATCTAAAGATTACGTATTACATTATGGTATAGGTAATTAAAGGGTTTGATTTGGTTTAGGCTTAGGTTGTATATGGATTAGTGATTGGTTAGGGTTAGGTCATGGTTTAAGGTTAAGTAGTACTTAAGGTTAATATATAGTAGGGTTATAAGGTATAGGTATAGGTAGAGTAAGGTCATAAGGTAAAGTGTAAGAGTAAGGTGTAAAAGCAACAACTAACAAAATAAATTATTTGAAGCACTACTTTAAATTGGGTAGATACTGTGGAAACAGATAATAGAAAAGAATCTTTGAAACAGCCCCGAATATTTTCCTTCACGACTATATTTTTTTTTAGCACATTAAAAAAAAAATTCTCTTAATTTGTATATTGAACACTGACGTTTGCATAGCCTTTACAATTTCCCTTCGGTCAATTAAAAAAACCGAAATTTTTTGAAACAAAAATCTAAGGGTCTAGTATTTATTACTAATAAATAAGGAATAGAGAAAATGCAGAAACATATTTACGCGAGAACTTGAACATTAAAACTGCATCTTGAAAAATTTTTTATTAAATCAACAATAGTTAAAATTTCAGGAACACTCTTGAAAATTTTTTAACAAAACAATTATTTAAATTTCAATGCATTGAAAATTTTTTGGAACAACTAATATTTAATTTCCAAACTTGTCCAGAAAAATATAGATATTTTTTTATCTCAACACAAAAATATCTTGTTTGGGAGTTTATTATAATTTATTATCAGGCCCATTAATTTAGTATTATTCCTTACAAACCCATCCTACAAAGAATGAATAAACATCTTTATATCAAAAATGTATTCATCTTTTATTTATATGTAGCTATCGTAGTTTTTTAGATAGCAGGTATCCCTAATCTGACAAGCTGCGACAATAATGACCGATAATAACCAATAAGATATTTGATCGACTTATTCAACGATTTCAATTCAATTATTTTAATACTTTCATTAATATTACGAAGATTGGAGGTTACATATTTTTTTATAATGACATAATATTGATATAATATAATTATATATATATAACTTATATATAATATATAAGTACATTTCAAAATTCTATCAAATATCAAACATAAAATGTAGTATATAAGTGTGACATAATATAATAACTAATAGAAGCTTATCTAGTTTATATTCATACTCAATATATATATTATATATTACATGTTATTATATAATTTATATTAGCATTTATGTACTGGCTACTTAATGATATATAGCTTATTAGATTATATTATATATATATCTAATCACATATTAATATATTATATTTCATTTACTATAATACGTTCAGGTCAAATAATATATATATAATATTAATAGTTATAGTATATATATCATATAGTAACGATAGTGTATTATATATAATATAATATATAATGAAATAAGTAAAACTATATGAAGCAGTTTTACTTGTATATGTTATGAGATATATATATATTTTCATCAAAGCCCTCATAGGCAAATTTGCCCTCGTCAGGGCCGGCAACTCGTAAACCACGAAGACAGCGTCTGATATCGTAACTTCGGAAATCAGCAAGGTCTCACAAGCTCCCTTCCCATTCCAATGACATTTAAATATATCTTATACTGGTGAATATCTATATATTCTATTAGCTGCGTTAGTATTATAAAACAAATTTGATGAATATTTATAACATAGTTAAATACTACAGGTACCTATTATAATAATATAATATTATCTAAGCTATATATAATATGTAATTTATATATATAGTAATTAAATAATTATAGAGCTATTGATACTCTATATAATTGTTAAATATTACCATACAAATGTAAAATTAACATATTATAATAATATGTATATATATAGAATAGGAGGTAATAATACGAAAATATATAATAATAAGGATGCATACTAATTTATAATTAAAGCACATAGTAATGAATATGTCCTATCATAATATCTATATGTAGCACTATAGTATTAGGAAAGCAAAGGCCATAATCTGATAGAGTAATATTTATTATTCCTTACATACTACTAAATTTAAAAATTATAATTATAACTATATACTATAGGGGGTATATGATCAGCATAAACTTAAGTTTAATATTCTTATATAAGTGTGTATAAAGAACTAATACACTTTTATGTAGATACCTAGAAACAGAAAGGGAGGCGCCTTCATCCTACCCTTGCATTACTGTACAGAGGAATCTACCGTGAACAGTACCGGGAAGAGAATTCCGCCAGTGGTTTCTCCGTCTCCCCCACCCCCACTGCAAGCATAACTTTATACTGGGGAGATCAAGCACAAGCGATGTTCCGTCTGAGACTCGTCCCTTTCCGGAGAAACTCCTGACGAGGCTGGGGAACACCTCCTACTCAACTATTTCATCAATCTTTTCTTATATCTTTTTTCTAATTCCTGAGAGCGGCAAATATTTTTGTCCCAAGGTCAGCATTGCCTCAGTTATCTATTTTCACTCTTCTGGTTGTTCACGTTGCTAATCATTGAGCAAGCCGGTAGAATATAGAACAAGAGACCCGGGACCCTAAGGAATCTATTTATACCCCCATTCCGGCAACCGAAGGTAAATATTCGTAAGAAAGTAATTTCTATCGTATGAAATAGGATGGTTGACGTAGTGGATCAATCAAACACTTATCTCCACTTCACCAATAACTTATTCTCCCCTACAAACAACGACTGGATGTCCCAAATGAGTGCATCAAACCACAAAACCCATCTCTCCACATTGCAAAAAAGCAAAAGGCAATATTACAACTAAACAATTACACTACAAGTAATATAGAAGATATTAACAGGATTACATATATATGGAATATCAAAGAAATATAGTGGAAAGTCTAATATCTAAAGAAAACAAAATATAGCAAGGCACATTACACAATTTAGCACTGAAATTAATCAAGTAAGCCTTCATCATCTACATACAAAAAAATAAACCAAGAATCATGTTTTATGGCTATTGCTCCAGGTTAGAAATACGGACAAAGATCAAATCTCTAAATTGGATCCTCAAGATCGTTAAACCCAACCTACATATCTATCAAGAAATGCTCCAACGTAACCCATACTCACCAAAAACATCACCAAAGCTGATCAATCTAACTTATAAACGACAAGCCAGGAAAATCTATCAATCGTCGTAAATATATGATCAAAAACATAAAACCTCCTAGATATTATACTATTTTAAACCTTTAATATAACCCCAACATCCACACTAGAATTCCTCTCACAAACAGTTTAATTTTTTAAACATATTCCCATTCAACATAACCAAAATAATCCCCAGATCGGCCAGTTTTACTGGCTCCCTAACAATTAGTTCTCTCCCAATCACTACTCCACCTATTAAAACGCTCCAATATGATCAATGTTTTGCACAGTCTTTCCAATGCAGTCAAATTGAAATTCCAGCAACTGACCAAAAAAAAAATATAGCTATTCTACTTCCCCATAATTCAATAAATAACCAAATAACCAACAACAATAAACCCCTACCACTTATAGGAAGCAATCTTGACACAAAAAAATTGCTAAAACAAAGTAAGGTTGGAAACAAAATTACTTCAGAATACATAGAAAATATACTCAATTCTACACAAATCTCAAGTACATTTTTAACTCATACACACTTAAACGCAGCTAGTACCAAAAACTTCACTTATTACAATTTACATAAAGTTAGATTACATTACATAAATCATCAGTGGCAGTCCTCAAAAAAATATAACTGCCACACGCCTTTCACACCGTTAGAAAATATTACCATCTCTAACCTTGTCTCAGACCCACTCCTACTTTAAATCACTCCTCTTCCTCCTGTTAATTCTAACACATCTTCTACTGTTCATGTAAAATGAATTTAATCCCCTTAATAACAAACATACTAGATGATACTCGTGGTTTGCATTCGCTTACGTCAAAACAAGCAAAATTAATTTTCTCTTCTTCGCAAAAAGATTTTATTTTATCGCTTCGTCGGTCAGCTTCGCTAACTTCTTATACAGCTCGCAGAACAACCTTGACTGTGATATGTTGGAAACACTGATCCAATCTTCGGCCAACGGAGCATACTATTTACTTGAAAGCAGATTTTTGTCCACCAAAATAGCTGCATGTGATGCAACCGTTTGGACACGTTTTCCTTGTCCAAGTCAATTTGAATAAATAATAAATTTAAATAATCATTATAATAATCATTGAAGCCGCTTTAATAAAGATCTACTTTCTTTATTTGCCTATCAGGATACAGCAACCGTACATATCAGATCTCTGGGACACACACTGGATACTGGAAACGGGTTTGGTGGGGAAATTTTTTTTATGGCCAACCTGCATATATAATGTTTAGTAATTCTCAGAATCCAAAAATTTATCATTTGCCGACAGAAGGAGTTCAATAATTTTGCATAGAAATTTTTTTAAAGTCAATCTAATATATATATATAATATATATAATTTATATATTATTATAATATATATAATATATATTATAAATATTATATATATAATAATATATAATAATATGATCAATATATATAATATATAATTTATATATTATATTACAACAATATGTCCAAATAAAATGAATTTATTTCTATTGCCAAATATTTTGTCAACATATCTTCAGACTAATCATGCCTGAGATATGTACATTGTTATTAAAATTTTAAGGATTGAAACAAAAACCCTTAGGGCTGTAAGTCCCTAATTGCGGACATTGCGGAAATTGCGATTCGCATTCCGCAATTGCGGAACGATTGGCATTCGCTAAACTGCAATTTCCCGCAACTTTTTTTCAAAAATTATTCGCAATCGCACTTCCGCAATTTTTTTGGTAGTCCGCAATGGGAAATTGCGAAATTGCGGACAAAATTGCGGGAACGCCCACCCTGATATAGATATATATATATAATATTATATAATAATATATATATATATATATATAATATATATAATATTATATATATATATTATATATATTATAGAATTAATATAATATATTATAATATATATTATAATATTATATCAGGCTTTGGGTTTCAAGTACATTTTTTTCAAACGTACAAGACAAGTTTTGTACTTGTACTTGAAAAAAATGTACTTGAACCCAAGCCTGAGTATAAATATATATAATATATATATATATAATAATATAATATATTATATAATATATAATATAATATAATAATATAATAATATATATATATATATATATGATATAAAGTGTGTGTGTTTGTTTGTGTGTGTGTGGGTGGTGGTGTTTTTGTGTTGTGTGTGTGTGTGTGTGTGTGTTGTTGCGTGTGTGTGTGTTGTGTGTGTGTTGGTGTGTGTATGTGTGTGTTTGGTGGTGTGTGGGTGTGTTGTGTGGTGTGTGTGTTGTGTGTGCTGTGGGTGTTGTGTGTGTGTGTGGTGGTGTGTGTGTGTGTGTGTGGTGTGTGTGTGTGTTGTGTGTTGTGTTGGTGTGTGTTGTGTGTGTTGTTGTGTGTTGTGTGCTGTGTGTGTGTGTGTGGTGTGTGTTGTGTGTGTATGTGTGTGGTTGTGGTTGTGTGTGTGTGGTGTGTGTGTGTGTTTGTTGTGCTTGTGTGTGTTTTGTGTGCAGAGTGTGCGGGTTGCTGTGTGGTTTGTGTGGTTTGTTGTGTGTTGTGTGTGTTGTGTGTGTGTGTGTGTGTGTGTGTGGTGTGGTGTGTGGTGGTGTTGGTTGTGGCTGTGGTGTGGTGTTGTGTGTGGTGTTGTGGTGTGTGTGTGTGGTTGTGTTTGTGTTGTGTGTGTGTGTTGTGTGTGGTGTGTGGTTGTAGAAGATATATAATAGTTTTTTATACCATTGCAACAGCTGATTCAAAATGTTTGTAAACAAACGTTCGTTTATGCACGAAATTCGTTATTCTGAATAGTTGTCCGAAGTTAGAAATACTTTACATTACACCTTTTTTATATAAAGCCTGTCAATACATAAAATTTTGGCAACATGAAATGGTCATAGTCAAAACCGAGAATTGACAATGGAACAAATTATAACAATACTTTTACGAAAACTAAAAACTAAAGTATTTGTTTCTGTAAAAAAAAAAAAAAAAGTTTCTTTTTTCCCTCCATGAATAAATGGGATCAGTCTGGAAAACTTTATTTTTTCAAAAAATTATGTTACGAGTTGGCAACTATAGGCAATGAACAAAAGGGACATAGTCCACGAGCATTGTTTATTATTATACAATCTTTAAATGAATTGAGACCGTAAAATAAAAACTAAAAAGATTTTCTTTCTCTGAAAAAGGAAGATCGCATTTATTAAAACTATTAACAATCCATTGATTATGCCATGCCATTTTTTTAATTAAATCAAAAACCTCCTAAAAAATTAATGAGTGGCAAACTTAGTAGGGATTATAGTCAAGAGCACGTGTCAATTTTAAAATCTAAGGTAATTTTTTTTTTATTTGAAAACAATATTTAAAAAAAAAAAAAATAATAAAAAAAAATATAAGGAATACTGTTTTTATGAACAAAGAAGCTAAATAATCTAAGCGGCTAATAATCATTATATATATCTACTAAACTTATTATTTATGTAATATATCTTACAATATCAGTTAAAATAATAAAAAAAAAAAACCCTTCGGGGCAGATTCGTTAAACAAATTACATGTTACTTACTTATTAGTCCCAAGAAAAATGCTAATTATAAATTTTAATCAAATTAAATTAAACTACATTCTCACAAAAACAATAATATATTATAATTAATTATATATAAATATATATATATATAATTATATAAATTATATATATTATATAATATAATAAATAATATTATATATATATATATATAATATATATATATCCTTGGCGGAGAGGTCAGTGTCTGACACTGACATGAATGGAGCAAGCAGTTGATGAGTGGATAAATCAGAGGTGGAGCAACAAGGATCCGATTTGAACCGAAACGCGGCGTTTTGAAAGCGTTTAACGTAATTTAATGGAATTAAAGAAGATAACAGAAGGAAGTGTGTGGAGAGTTTTGTGAAGTAGTGGAGCAAATGAAAAGAATAAGGAAGTTGGTGAGAGTTTGAGTAGTGACATGAAAGAGATAAGGTAAGATCCAGTTGTACGATGCCGAATACAAACGACCTCTCCCATTGGAGGAGCGAATGAGAATTAGAGAGTTCAGAAGGCAGTGTCTGTACTTGAATACCAATATATAAGGAAGTGAGAAGGGAACCAGCCCTCACCATAATGTGCGAATATGTAACTCCATGCAAGAGCGAACGAACGCCCCGTTGTGGCAGAAGTGAGCAACTTGAGAAGTTCGAGGTGCGCCTCGGAAACACTTAGCACTAGAAGCTTGTTTTAATTTAAAGAATATAATGAAAAATTCATTATAAGATGCATCGGAAAAGAGAAGTAATAAAAGAATAATTCAGAAAGGAATTAGAGCTTCATGAAAAAGTTGTCATTTTTCAAAAAGAAAATACAGTCCCTAGAAGAGAAGAGAAGAAAGAGAAAGAGAGAGAGAGAGAGAGAGAGAGAGAAGAGAGAAGAGAGAATAGATTGTTTCTAAGAAAGATCGAAAGAGAAAGTAAAATAAAAAAGAATTCAGAAAAGGAGTTAGAAGGCTTGAGTTATGAAAAAAAAATCACTTAATTCAAGAAATTCGTCAGTACTCTGAAGAAGAGAGAGAGAGAAGAGAAGAAGAGAGAGAGAGAGAGAGAGAGAGAGAGACGAAGAAGAAGAAGAGAGAGAGAAGAAGAAGAGAGAGAGATAAATTGTGTTCTTTCTAAGAAAGATCGAAAGAGTTAAGTAATATAAAAGAAATATTCAGATAAAGGCAGTTCAGAAGTCTGATTGTTTTGTCTTTCCAAAAAAGAAATAACAGTTTTCCTGAAAGAGGAGAGAGAAGAGGAGAGAGAAGAGGAGACGAGAGAGAGAGAGGAGAGGAGGAGAGAGATAGATAGGAGAGAGAGAGACGAAGAGAAAGAGAGAGAGAGAAAGAGAGCAGCGTCCTCCAAAAGTAGAGGAAAAAAAAGGAGGACGGAAAGAGTGAGAGAGAAGAGAGAGAGAGAGAAAGAAAGAAAGAGAAAGAGAGAGAGAAGAGAGGAGAGAGAGAGAGAGAGAGAGAGAGCGAGAAGAGAGAAGAGGAGAGAGAGAACGAGAGAGAGAGTGAGAAGAGAGGGGCTGGCAGTGAGAGAGGTCTAATAGGGGTATTGGGCGAAAAGTCCGTCGATTCTAATTCCACCACCTAATTCATAAGAAAATCCGGTAGTGAGATTAGGGAAATAACCATGACCCACTCTCCTCATACATCATCGCATATGTACCTTACTTCACCAATGCAAGAGCGAACAACGCCGCCGTTTTAAAGGTGAGCAATTGAAAGAAGTCTGAAGGAGACGGCCCTTTCGGCATTATACGGCAATCTTAAGAAAAGCCCTTGATTTAATTAAAGAATAAAATGTTTCCTTTCTAAAGAAGATCGAAAGAGAAGTAATACAGAAAAGTATTCAGAAAAGGAAGGTTAAAGCTTGAAGGTGTTTGTGTCTTTTCAAAAAGGAAATTACAGTTCTGCCTGAAGGAGAAGAAGGAGAAGAAGAGAGAGAGAGAGAGAGGGCGAGAAGAGGGAGAGAGAGAAGAGAGAGAGAGAAAGAGAAGAGAGAGAGGAGTATGTGATCGCAAAGCACCTTCAGAGAAAGGTAAAATATAAAATGAATATTAGTGAAAAGGGTTAGAGGAAACTTGTTTGTTGCTTATTAAAAAAGAAAAATAAAAAAGGAAAAAGTTCCTGATGAGAAGAGAGAGAAGAGAGAGAGAGGATGAGAGAGGAGACAGAGAGAGAGAGGAAGAGAGATAGAGAGAGAGAGAGAAGAGATGAGAGAGTAGAGAAGCGAAGAGAGTGCTAGGAGAGAGAGGGAGAGAGCGAGGAGAGGGAGAGGAAGAGAGAGAGAGAGGAGTAGAAAGAAAGAGAGAGAAAAGAGAAGAGAGAGAGGAGAGAAAG
>JABUQX010125707.1:0-38721 GCA_015478945.1 Trachelipus rathkii
GAGAGGTTAGAGAGAGATTAGACCATCAAGAGCTCTCGTAAAGTAGCTACGATTTTTATACTATGAAAACCAGAGAAATTCCAGTGCGTACACACTAGATAAAGGCTGAAAAGAAAATAGATATAATAAATAATAAAATAATAGAATATATATAATATAATATAATAAATAATAATACTAATAATAATAGTTACATAAATAATTTAAGGTTAGGTTTTCATGTATGTGTGAAAATTATTCTTTTATGTGGGAATATAATAAAAAATGAAATTTAATATAATTATTAATATATATGAATGTTGAAGATAATAATTATAATATAATCGTAATAATAATAGTATAATGATAATGATGAGTTGATCATTGGACTTGGTGATATCTTTTTCCGATAATGGTTATGAAATGATACTTTGTGATCATGGCTAAGATTAGTGGATACAATATTTCCTGGATGTAATGGTTGATAAAGATGATAATTGATAAATGTGAAAATTTGTTTAAATTAAGTCAATAATAATTATATACTTGTAAGAATTTTAATAAGTATTAAGTAATAATATTTTAATTAATATTTTTTCTTATTGTTATTTTTTTTTGTTTATAAATTAAGTTAGAGTTATTATATAATCAATCTAATATTTCTTAAATACTGTTTATTGTTTCTTCCTTTAATATAATTTTTTATTTGAGGAAGTTAATTTGGCGAAAAATTAAATCCATCTTCTTATGATTATAAAAAATAAAAGTAGAATAGGTGTATAATATCTAGTGTGGGATTAATTCATTGTGCCTCAAAATATAGTCAATATCTTGATTATAGATATTTTTAATTATTAATAATAAAGTTTATGATAATTCAATAATTGAATGTATAAAATAATTTTGCTCAGTTCTCATTATACTTCTTACGATTCAGGCTGTTAATTACAGATGTATCACATAAGTCTATAGTAAAAATTAAACCTAATCAATAATCATCACTCACTACAAACGTAATAACTAACATAATAATATAATAATAATATAATCAATAATAAAATTTAAATTAAATATTTCGTTGCTGTAAACATTAATTAGATTATATACGTCACTGCATTTATAATAATGCATTAATAACAATAATAAAATTCATATAATATATAATACTAATAATATTATTATATTTAGATTAATTGTAATTATATTTTGTTTTTGATTGTTAGTATATTTTACTATTTAATTTATGTAATAATATTATAATTGCAATTATTATTCCTTATTACTCGCAAAGATAAAATATAAAATATAATATCCGATAAGATAATATAATAATAATAATGAATAATATCGAGAATTACCCATATCAATAATAAACAATAACAATAAATATCCTAATAATAAATAATCAATAATAATACTATTAATCAATTCTAATTGTAGTAATAATATCTAAATAGTTCTAATATCAATTCATTATATCAAGTTCTAATATAATTATTTATTAGGATATATTACACACTTACTTAAAAAAAAACAAAAATCATTGATATGATAATTTTTTATACAATCATTACGTATACTTCTATTCATAATAGTATATTATAATATCCTAGGTCATAATAATAATATATACGTTTAAGTTAATTATATAATAAGTAATAATAATGATTACAATATTAAGTAATAATGAATTACAATAACATACAATAATTAAAACTACTTAGGAAATTATACTATTCAATAATAAATACATAATTCAATACATTGACTAAGGTGATAATAATTAATAAGCGTGGACATAATCAATTTAATTAATAACGGTAGATTCAGAAGTTTTAGTTAATATACATATGGTAGATACTAGTAGTATGTGAAATATAAGGGGAACTACCCGATTTCAATAATAATAAAAATAATTTATTGTTCATAATAGCTAATAATAATAATAATAATTCATAATAATACTTAATATTATTATAATAATATCATTATATAGTAATAATATATATATAATAATGTAGTATTATAATATCCATTTAGGCAATTTTATAAATATAATAAATAATAGGATAAAAGCAATAATAGTATATAAATAACCAATATTACTGCATTCAGAATGTTTAATAACAGGATAGGATTGTTCTAGATCATAATAGTAGTATGTTCCGTGCGCTCTTTTTCTTGCCGCGCATAGCAGTAACTTACACTAACACTAAAGGACTACACAGTATTCAGTGATGAAGGACACAGTTTCACATCTATTCAATACTATTTCAGTCAAAGTGGTAATTAATAATTATAATCACATAATTTAATCCAGGATAATATTATCATCCGTATAATACCATAATTTAGTAATAATAACATACATCATATCACATCAATCACTAAGTAATGAATATACATATTATATATAATTAATAATAATAATTATAATTGTTTTCGTATAAAAATAACTAAAAATATACTATAATATTTTATATAAAGATAATTATAATACATACATACATACATAATGATATAATAATAATATAATAATATAATAATAAAAATAATAATAACGCTTAGTCAAGTAATATTATTAGTCCTCGGTTTTTATATTCCAATTAATTAGTTAAATTATATTATCAATCATGTTTTGACATTATAATATATTTAATTATCAACTTAATAATTTTACAATAATCAACTGATTACCCTTTTCAGAATCATACTACTCGGATAATTGTACATCACCTATAATAAATAGTAAAAGTTTTAATTATCATAATCAAGCTATCATACATATATAGTTTAGTATTATTTAGTGAATTAACTACTAAAATAATATGGTAAAATAAATAATAAAAATATAATATATAATAATGTAATAAATAGATTATATAATAATAATAACTATACTTAATATAATTAATAGTTAATAATTATAATTATAATAAATTATTATAATAATAATAATAATAATAATTAATATAGTTAATAATAATAAGTATATAATAATAAATACATTTTAATAATCACTGATTTATATAGCTACTATTGATATAATATATTGCTTAGTTCTCATTTCAATCGATATACATTTTGGTATTCAGTACGTATAATAATTAATATTTAATTTATATTAATTTTTATAATAGGGATAATAATAATTAATATGTAATATATATACTAGTATATAGTAATAATAATATTTGTATCTATAAATTTATTAATAATAAATAATCAATAGCAATATAAAATAGGCTATAGTGGAAGTCGCTATCACTCAATCCTCAACTGTTGTAGAATTAGGCCTCTAACATGGGTAGGAATGACCCTCCATCGTTAATTATTTTAGATAATAAGAAGTTTCTGATTTTCTATCGACAACTTGTACAAGAGTGGTTTGCGTGAGTTCCTTTGAACATTTCTTTGGTTGGGGAGATGTATTTCCTTAATTCTATGCCCTTTTAGATATTGCCCTCGAGATTTCGTTAGAGGTGAATTTAGACTTGTCTATGTAGGGAATTTTGTGCTATTTCGGGATTGTCTCCATTTGTTTATATAGGCTTTGGTTTCTTGTTTTATCAAATTATGTTTGCGGCAGATAGATTATTTGCATTGTTTCCTTTTTTGTTGTATTTAAAGATATGACTATTACAAGTGAGGCGTGTAATTAATATTTCGTGAAGTGTTTTAGCAAAGAATTTTTGAATAGTTGTGGGGGTGTGTGTTTACGGAGTTGAGGGGCCCTTGATATTACATTGCGATTAATTAATTCTTGTTTTTTGATTACGATATTATTTGGTCTGTATATTTCCTGCATGACTGTATGACCAATAATGGGGATTCTTTTAATATAATATATTATAATGTTATTTAAATATAATAATTTCTACTGTTGAGTTCTTCACATATGAATTTCGGGTGCTCGCAAGCTTATATGTACCATTGTTTCTGAAATCTTCTGATCTTTTCAGGATACCTTCCTTAATCCTTAATTTCAATCATCTTTCTCATTCATAATATCAATTCAAATATTTACTGTTAAACTTCTCAATGGCAACAAAACCTTTCCTGTTTGAAAAACAAATAAAATGTTTGTCATTACAACCTATAGTTCAGGGTTCTTAGTTGTTTTACAATGATGAAGATAAATATAGTCTATAGTAATGTAGGTTTCTCTCTATATGCAAAACTGATTCATAATTTTCATTTTTTTGCTTCATTATTTTTATTGTGGAAAAAAATATTAAAAAATGGATTGAATGTTCACTTGTAAAGTTGAAAATTGATTTCTCGGCATTTCGATGGAGAGATGATGTAGGTATTGAGGACGAGCAGAGTAGAGGAGTGAGTTTCGAGTTGGACGATGAAGAATGGGAGGTGATGAGTAGGAGGGAGATCGTAAGGGGGGAATCAGGAGATGATTTGTGAGAGATGAGGAGAGATGGGTTAAGATGGTAGTGAGCGAGCCAATCATATCAGCATATAGGGAACTTCCATTGGATGAAGTTTTATTCAAACATCTCGATCGAATTAAATCTAGTAGGTTTGACGCGATGTAGTGCATAGTAAAGAAAGGTATAAGCAATGGTATGTACGTGTGTACGGATTGAGTCGTGTCCTTCAATTTACGAGAGAGAGAGAGGAGAGAGAGAGATGAGAGGGTATGTATGCTGTGTATGCAGGGATGTACATGCTAGTGCCGTATGGAGGTGTAGATGTGAAATGCTAAATCAAACAATTAGATATATAGATGAGAGGAAGAGCAGGGTGATGCATAGAGAGCAGAATGTTTAGTAGTTTCGCACCGAGTAGAGAAGAAACAGAGAGAGAGCACACATAGGTAGTAACTGATCGCAGAGGTTGACCGAATTGCATGCAGGTGTAGAGGATTGGAGTGACCGTGGTGCTATGTTACGATCTGGGAGTTAGGTTGGTTAAGATTAGCTTTACTTGGGTAGTGTTCAGGAATCTGAGGACCTTTGTGTTACTACTTGAGAGGAAGTGTAGTATTCGGGGAGGTGGGTATTAGATTGGAGGATATTGTCGTTGAGTCTTAGATAAGATGCATTGAGTTGCAGAGAGAGAGAGGCTATGTAGGACTGATCGTAGAAGAGATGTGTAGAGTAGATGTTAGACGCCATGTTGGAGATTGTATGAGGGATTGAAAGAAGAATGAAGTAGAATGATGAGTAGTAGAGGGTCACGGAGTACGATACAGCGACATGCTATTTTGGTTATAGGTTATGAGCAACTGATAACATGCGAAAATTGCTTGCATGATGAGTAGATTGAGAGAGAGAAACAGAACGCAAGACGAGAGAGAGAGAGAAGACGCCAGAATCAGCACGAGCACGCAGGAGAGAGAGAGAGACAGCAGAGAGAGAAGAAGTAACAGAAGAGAACACAGCACGGAGAGAGAGCACAGAGCACGCAGAGAGAAGTAACAGAGAACAGAACCCGACGAGAGAGAGGAGAGGACGACGAGAGAGAGAGGAGACACAAGAGGAGTCTATCAGCTCTGCGGCAGGGAGTGGGTGGAGCGCGCGTAGCGCGGGTTGAAGGTGTTTGGCATTATTTCGCTGATTATAAGTGCTTTAACTGGATGTTCGATGCACGTGTCTTAACTTTACTGTTTATTTTACATTCGAGAGCAGCGGCCTTTTCTTCGGCGTTGGCTACTCACGAGCGTATGGTATGATATATAGCATCATTAAGAGAGAGAGGGTAGGCAATTTGTAGAGAGAAGACTAGAGAAGAGGGAAGAGGAGAGAGAGAGAGAGGAGAGAAGAGAGAGAGGATGAAGAGAGACATGATAGGAGGAAGCATGATGTTTGTTCTTTATCGTCTATTAAATAGTAAACACTTTATGGGTTCGTTCGCATACTATGTGACGGTAGAGCAGAAAGAAGAGGTTGGATTGGTGATGTAGTACGACCCAAAAGGAGGTCTGGCATGCCTTTTTGGAGTTCAAACGTTAGAAGAGCTAGATGAGATAATAGCATGTAAGCCATGAGAGCTAGGTAGAGAAGAGAGAGTGAGCGGCCGATGGGTGGAGTACGAGGGGGGATATTGTTTATTGTATGGAGGGTGTGTTGGATTGGTAGTAGTAACGAGAGTAGTTCGAGATGGGTTGGGACCGTTATGTATCTGGGTTGCTGAGTTATGATGGCTAGAGTATGTAGGGGTGAGGGGTTGTGTTGTGAAGTATGCTATGTAGGGCTCGTAGGTATGAGCGCTTGCTCACTGTGAAGCATTGTGGTTCGCAGGTTAAGACTGAATCTTGAGGAGAGAGAGTGGAAGAGAGTGAAATGGACCTACTGAGGAGAACGCCGAATTATGCGATCCTTTATGGTTGAGTTTATGGAAGTAGAGGTAAGAGAGAGAGACGAATTGCAACGACTTGGGAGAATGGAGATTAGAGAAGATGATACGAGTAGATCGCGATGATGTGTCGAAGGGTGTGAGTTTTGGGACTGCAGGTACGAGTTATGCTAGTAACGATGGGGTTAGGTTAATCTCATAGTTGGTAACTTTGAAAATCTTACTCTTTTGCCATTGTCATATTCGTTTCAATAGCTAAAGGTCAGTTATTTTGTCTCGTCGTTTCCAGCAAAAGATCTTAGGCTGTTTCAGGGGATGTGTCTGAAGAGCCTTTTTGTTACCTCAGTGCAAGTTGGTTTAGCAAGTGATTCAAGGGTGTATTCTTCCTTGGTATGCCTTTTAGGTCTGTGAGATTGTTTGTTTTTCCATCGTTTGTCGATATTTGGTAGATGCAGTGTAATGAGAACGATAAATGTAACTGGTATTCTCTGAGCGAGAGTATGCTTATTTATCTTTTTTAGTTTCAATCTCCATGTTGCTTCTTGTGTTTTCGAATTCGCTGAATTCCATTAAGTAACATGTAGTGATTCAAATAGTCTCATTAGATAAATATATCCTCACGAAAAGGCCTGTATACTATTAGGGTGAAATGAGGGAGTTGGTGTGTGAAAAATGTTATATTGGTAAAGGTCATGACTTAGTACTTTCTTCTATTTCTCAAAGGGTTTTCTATTTATATGGTTATGTATGTTTCTGTGGCATTTGATAAAATAAATTATCGTGTTAAAATTAACATCTTTAAAGTTTAATTAAAACATTAAATGTTTTTAAAATTAAAATAACTATAAAAAATAATTTTGGTTATAACCAACTTGAGTTTATCATTTGGGTGACTGTGAAAACTATTTAATGAGAAATTGGGTTGGCAAATTTAACAGTAAATGAGAGGTTACTTTATAATAAAGGTGTCTGATATAGTAATGAGCGGAAACATACATGGCTTTTTCAAAAGAGCCATCAGGTCATATCAATATTAGTGAGTATTTCTTTTTGTGTTCTGTTTTTCTTTTTATATTACATATGCAAAATAATGAAACCAACCAGACTCATATTTATATTCAATTTGATCTAAATTATACCGTAGTTTACTAGGGTTGGATAGTGGGGTAAGTATGTATGTCGGCTATAGGGTTTGAATATTTATATATATAGATTTATTAATGCTTATCTATATAATAGAGTTGTAGGGTGATTAATATTTCCATACGTATATTATATTATTCGTATTACTGGATATACTTCTAGGTTACGTATTGTTTGCACTATTATTATAACAATTATATATACTCACACGTTTTTACCACTTTTGCTTAATATTTCCTTATTTATACTAATTATACTCCTATTCATATATATCTATACCTTATTTCATATTATATATTTAATATACTATATAAGAATACTGCGTAAAAGACCATAACATGATGTTATCATTAACTGTGAAATGTCTGTTTCACGAAGGTTTACCACTTTCCTTGTGATTCCATGCAAACTCCGCGGTGTGCATCTTGATTCCAGAAATAAATTTCGTTGCGGGATGCTTGTTTCTAGTTTTTAGTTTTACTTAGATAAAATCGTTGTGATGATGGTGTGTTTGTGCGTGTTTGAATGTATGTAACGTGTGGTGTGTCGTTGAGTGTGTATCTATGCTAGGGTTGTGTGTAGTAAATTTAGTGCTGTTCTTAGTTTATATTGGATTCTTGTAATACTAATCTAATTTATGTTGGTGCATTCTTTGTATGTCTCATCTATTTTATGTAACACTGAATCTTTTAAAAAACATAAATTAAAAAACTATAACTTCTTTTTTAAATAAAATTTTTCCTAATTAAAAGATATGAAATTCTCTTTTGGTGGGGCAATTTCAGATACTTTCTTACAACAAAAAAATATATTTTATAATTTTTTTAATCCGGTTGACCGAGGGCTGTTCATATGGCTTTTACCTAGGGCTAAATGAGCTTTTCTATCATTCCGTTCTCAAGCAGTTTGTTTGTGGCTCCCGTAATGCCTAGTTTGGAGATTTAGAATGATAATTTAACTGCATCTTGTTTGCACTGTAATCAATTTAGATATTGACTGACTTTATTTGTGAAAAAAAATTGGCACCCTTCTTTAGCAATTCGTGTTATTACGCTTTGTTAGTTTTTTGTTGTTTGTCCGGTATGTGGTTACATTTGAGGTTTCTCGATGCTCTGCCGTGGTCAATTCCTGTTTTTTGGGTCACTGATTCAAATGCTGTGGTCCGGACCCCAGTTCAAGGGTGGATGGGGGTGGGCGGGGGAACTTGAAATGGAAATTTGAAATTGCACGGTATCCAATAAATGTTAATATTGACTTTTCTGGTAAATGATGTGCTATCAATATGTGAAATTCTTATAATGTATTTCAAAGAGTAGGTGAGGTCATTTTCAATTCATGGTTTTTATTTTCGTTATCAGGAGACCGTTATTTAATTGCTGTTATGTCTGGGCTATTCATTCATTTATTTAAAAATAAAAATTTTTTTTTAACAGTTTTATAGTTTTTTTATAAAACAATAAAACAAATAATTTGTAATCAGCCTATTTTTCTGAAATTATCTTTTTTTCTCTTTTGTTTTTTATTCCTGGTTGACGGTTAATAGGTGTTTCTTTGACCGTTTTTGTCTTGTCGTTGTATATATCCATGGCACACACTTTCTCACCCTAAGGAATGGGGAGGGCGTGTTTTAACATGCTCACAGGAATACTTAGATAGTATGTAGATATTTATTGACACAAGTCCGAAAAGTAAAAAGCTCATTCCTATCCGTCCTCCCTTTCTTTAATACGCTCTTATTACGAGAATCTCATTCCTTCTCAGTCAGAAAATCCACCCTAGATTTTTTGAAGGGACAGTTGACAGATTCCCACTCACTGAGGTGGCATTCTCTCAAATTGTGGTGTTCATTTGTCCTCTTTGGTTCCAAAGTGGGCCACACAACCATCCTACCCTCACAAACAACCCGGCCATCTCACTCCTATTATTCGCACTCATTCTTACATTCCTTTATCCCGCCTAATCACGCAAACTCGCATTTCTCTCCTTGCCAGGCAATCCTTTACTGACTCAATCCACTTTTTTCTTCAGTCTACCAGATGGATCAACTTCCAGCTGCTCACCTCACTCATAAACATTTCCACTTAACCACCGACTTGACAACCATTCCCTTCTCCCACTTGCTCTGATGGCAAAAATGCCATTTCCCCCACGTATGTTCAGTTTGATTGCTCTCTTATTTTCACATTTCTTCAGCTTACCTTTACAACAACATTAATTATGTTCACTTCCTCATTTTTCATTCTTTTTTTCAATTCATCTAACACGCACCTTAAAGATTGGCTCATGCTGCACATCATTTGACCTATTAGGAAGTTCGGGTATACCTCCTCTTATTCTTAGAGCTATAGGTCTTCACTACTATTCATGGGATACACAGTACAACATACCTATTGTATTAGACCCTGGCGGTCCCTGCACTAAGACTTAGCCCCATTACATCCACGTTCAATTGATTTATTGCATACCAGCCAACCTTTCAGCAATTCACATAACTTTCCGGATTTTACACTTGGCCTGCATGCATCGTTCCTTCTTCATTCCAACCTTCTTATATATTATAACACTCATATCCATCTTGTTAAGCTGCTCGCACCATTTCTACACATAACTCTCACACTCAAAGGATCTAGACTGGTGCCTCACTCATCAAACCATAACTACTCTTATCTCATATGTTTATTTCAAACTCTCCTTGTCTTTTATTACATTCACCCTGACAAAACATCTACATACATAACCTACCCTTTCTCAACTTTCTCGCATCAGATTCTCCCATCAAATACCATATTATTTTCTCTGCGTATATAATGATGGTAGCGGCACCCTCCACTTTTTCCTTCGGTCCATTTGATTGGTGACAGTTTTGGATATTTTCATGGACTACCCCTGCATTTCTTCTCCTGCGTGCCTTTCCTTTACCTCTAAATGAATTTCTCGAGTTAACTCCATTCGCATATACGAGTGTGATTGAATAATTCGAATGCGAAATTATGACTATTCAACTGTCGCTTTGCCTGTACATACTCCTTCTATTTTATGTTTTAACCCACCAAGTCTTTGTATCATTGTCAAAAGCCACATTCTCAAACTTCCAATACTATTTTTACCGATGCTTTTTTGTTAGCTTTAGTCTGTCTCATCAAACATTACTTTTGATTTCCATTTCAGAGTCTGATCACTCACGTAATACGATACTCTTTATCACTAAACACCTTAGCTCCTATAGAAGCTTCCGCACTTACTTACATCCTATTAATGCATTGATGTTTGGCGCACTAATTCCATAAAAAATTTCTTATTAAATAGTTATATCAGATTACTATTAGAAAGTTGTTAAAAGATGTGTCTAATATATATGAGAATATTTTGAGGTATAAGTATACTATAAGGGTGGCTTGAGTAATAGTGATGGGAAAGACTTATATTATAATTTACTAGATTTTCTGGTACTTACTGCTATATTTTCAACCTTAGTTTTCATTAGCTTTTAAATACTCGTGAAATTTAACTGATTGTACTTAATTGAGCTTTTTGAGTTAATTAGTAATGTAACCCATACATAATTCTGATTTAGAATAGTTTGTAGATGACTGGACATGAATCTGAAAAGGGCATGCATTGGTTTTTGGAAAGTAGCGAAGATAGAGAAAGAGATTCGTTTAAGAAGAAAGAAAATAGAGAAATACCACGTGCTTAAAGTAAACAAATTCAGAAGAAGTTTTTTCAACGGTAGGGTTAGTAGGATATTATGCTGAAGACTGTATCTGCGTGTTGTTTAGAATTTGCATGTTGGGAGCATGATAACAACATAGTAAAAATCATCTAGACTTCTAATTTACAAAAATTAAGGGATTATATTCTTTCGCTTAAATAAATTCTGTTTTTTTGGTGTAGTAGGTAGTGTAGAGGGTGGTCACCAGGGTGGTTGGAGGAAGTTTGCTTACCTCAATTTTTATAAAAATCACAGGATACTGTATCTGCTATGGAATTTTCATTAATAATGTTCTTGATAACTACTTGAACTTAATGTTAAAATCGGGAAATATCAGTCCACCTTCGTCTTTAGGGAAAATTAGTTTAATACTACGCCTTCTTTAAGTTGGGGTCGAAGAATTCCTGTTGCTATAAACATCTCTCTCTATTTCTTAATCCTTTTCATGAGTATATAGTTTTCTCAAATTTGCAGGCCCACTATTTATTCCCCCTCTCGCTTAATTATAAAGTTGCTTCTTAGGTTAGGGTATAAGTGTTTGTGTTCGCAATTTTTGTGCCAGATTGCAAGTATCTGTTTTCCGCTTCTATGTGTGTTTGTACAGATAACAGGGTAGTCACTCTAATTGCCTGCGTGAACATACGTCACGATACCGGACTGGATTTTAATGCGCCTTTTCATTGGGGTTTGACAGAAGGTTGGTACTTTGTTCTTTTATTAGTTAGTGTGTGGTGAACATTATTATCTTAATTGAATTGTTCGGTCGTCTGGGTCTAATGGTTTGTTTGTGCTTTGATTTTGAAGTTTGAAGTAGATAAAGGATGGAGTATTAGTCAAGAGTATTATAGGCAGAACAAGGAGGAAAGATTATAGCAAAACCTTTTTTACATTTTGTGGAGCAGTTTTGATGTATTTCTTTACTAGGACTGATATTAAAGTAAGACTTTATTTTTTATAATCATCCCCGGTAGGGCCTTACTTTTCACCATACATATTTCACTAACCTATTGTATATTATGACCCAGGTATTTTATAGCTTATGATTATGATATATATTTTATATATATATTTATGACATTTATTTTAGTTTGTTAGATTTTATTAGATAACTTGATAAGATAATCTAACTTATATGAAAACTAATGTTGTGTAAAGTATTGTAAAAATTGATTACTTTCTGACTTAAAAATCGGTATACTATATATATATATATATATAGCACTATATATATATATATAGGTCTTGTACTAGTTATATATATAATATATATATATATATATTATATATAGTATATATATATATATTATATATATACAAGGTGGCTGGGCGTTGCGCCTATGGCGCACTATATGCGCCTATGGCGCATAGGCGCAACAACTATCCATTTTTGGACAGAAGGCTTCTTCGGTTTTACTTATACGCCAATCATTGGCTTGCACAGCTTCCAATTCTCTTTGTGCCTATTTTTAGTTCTTCGGCATGCTTTATGAACGGACATCAAGCATTTTTTCTGCCTTTATCTTCCCTTTTGCTTAAAACAGGTTGTCTTTTATTTGAATCTTAGAAGCGTTTTGCCAATATCCTTTTGTTTATTTCATTTTTCTACAGTTGGGAAAACCAGCTGTGAAAACTTATTACTCATACTGAGGTGATACCTACTTTATTTCATTATTATCTATATATCACGTTCCTTAATATATACTTAGTATATTCATGTATTCATCAGTACTCATTCTTTTTTTCTATCCCTTTAACATTTATTATCCTTATATATCTTATATATAGCATATACCTTTCTCATACTCATGGCGTCACTACTGATACTATATTACTCATATATTCTCCCTAGCTAGTGAGGTGCCTCTGCTAGGTAACTAAACCTAGTTTCGCTTATGGCCGCTCAGTAGTTCTTACTAAATAAATTGGCAAAATATTATTGGGTTTGAAAATTTTAAACTTCTTCAGTCGTCCGTGCTTGACTCTGGGGGAAAAAACAATGGACACAAGGAATGGAGGAGGAAGAGGAACGTGTAGAATATTAGTTTTACGGTGTTTGAATTATAAAAGTTATCCAATGTGTTTTCTCCTTATAAAAGCATGCTTTTACTTAAAGCACTAAAAGTTTACTTTGCAAATAAATTTAGCAAAAAGCCACCGGCCCAGCGAATAAGTTCGCAGGCGCAAAGGCGCTGATGTGACAAAATATAGGCGCATAGGCCCTAAGCGCACTAGGTCCAGCGGCAAAGGCACAGGCGCACTCAAAAAAATTAAAGGCGCGCCCAACCTCTGATATATATAATATATATTATATACTCATATATTATATATTACTATATATCATATAGTATATAACTATATATCTATATATATATATATATATATATATATATATATATTATATATATATTATATTATATAGTATGTAGGGATTCGTGCGATTTCGCGTAAAGTACTTCGTATTCGGGCAAATACCAGACATATTCGTATCTCGGCTTTATTGCCGAAACTATTCGGCCCCTGTTCTTTTTTGCTTTCTTTTTACTTTCCGTTTTTTTTAATCATTTTTTTTTTTTTCAAATAAAGTAACAAACTTCATTTTTTTTTTTTTTAATGCCGAAAAAATTTATAATTTTTTATTCACTAACGAATTCTGATCTGTATTTTAATCATTTAAGGGTATTAATGTTTTTTCCATATTTTTTTTATAAAATATTGAATATTTTTTTTAGTACAATTTATTTTTTCCTTAAAAAATAAAAATAAAGCCGTTAATCCTGCTGCAACATATCACTGGCAATATCATCTTTCGTCATACTTGTCAGATCCTACTATTTAGATGGCCTTTGGCCAATTTTTCAATTATGCTTAAAAATAGAATCTTAGTATGTGATACTTGAAAGGTATAATGGACCAACATTCAATCGGTTAGCTGGTATACCCTCGCTGCTCCTGTGTTCGCTCTATACTTGCTCTGGCATATTCCTCGGGATAGAACTGTGGCACTTGCGCTGATAAATAATTATTTCATAGTTGTCCTCTGTTTCAGACATTTTGTTAGCAAAATATTATTTTTATACGATTTCTCTACGTATTCATATTATGTCAGAAAAGTCTGTTAAAGATATTGTGCTATTTACTTCAGAAAGCATATCACTACGGTCATTTTAACAACCATCTCCAGCAGAAACACGGCAGCTGCATAACGCTGTAAACATTTACAGGATGCATCGCTGAATGTCAATACAACATAAATTAATTCAAACGTTCTACTTAACGTCATATATCATTTAACGCAGACAAAGTTAGGGTAATTTTGACACTGCGGTTAGAAAGGGGTTGTATTTCGAACAAAGAAGTTCCTATTTCCACATATACGGCTTGCTGAAATGGCAGGTCTATGTTGGAAAAGTTCGACTCGATTTTCAAGATTGGCAAATTATTTCATTTACTTGAGTTATTTGACAACATCCTTTCCATTTTATCTTAATAATCTATTTTTTAAATAAGGCAATTAATAAGCAAAAGCTTCAGTGGAGAATAATTACACTCGTTGATGAGCTTAAGAAATCAGTAATAAAAAGACTTTCTAAGTTTCTATGTTGTAAATTTTTGTTGTGTAGCTACTTCTTTAGATCTGCGATTCAAGCTAATTTTCTCAAACATGAATCAGATGTAATCAGCTAAAAAATTATGGTTCCGTTGAAGGCAGTGGAAAGAAATTTCATGGAAAATATGAGCTCCTGACTATTGCCCTGCTGACGATGAATCACGTAGTGGGGAAAGTGAAGCTGAAGGTTCCATTTTCAACTTCTTTAAATGGATTCGCTTTAAAGAAATTGTGGCACAAAATCGTCATACACAGAAAAAAAAGGGAAAGTGAAAAAAGAAAGTCTCCTTTCTTCTGAGATTGATTTACTTGTAACATAAAAGCTAAAAGGCTACATTACGGTAATTACATCATTAGAAATGACAATATTAAGTTTGCCTACTTTTGATCCAGTGAAGACAAGTGATATTCTTCAAGTTGTGGAAAAACACTGGAAATAGTTTCTAATGAATTTGAAAATTACTAGCAGACCTTTCAGCTCCCCGTCATCAGTCGAAATGTAGTAAGAATATTTGAACCAGGGGAAATATTAATGAGCCACAAGAATAGCTTATCCTGAAAATGGAGACTGCTAATGTTCTGTCCATTTTACCCTTAGAGCTTATTCAAATGAATTAGTTTCACATATATCTTTATACTAGAAATTTTCCAATTTCCATTTAATTTTTTTATACTATGAATATTTGCTATAGGTAAGAAATAGTTATTTTACTTTTTGTTTTATTACTTTGTATATAACATTGGTAAACATGAAATTTTTGGACGGGGTTTCGCATTGATAATTGAGTTGCTGATTCCAAAAATGTAATTCGGTTTTTGGCATATCACATCGATTTGTGAAATATTGTGTGTAACACAGTATTGTAAATTCTTATGATTTTTACCTTTTTCAAGAGGTTCTATCACAATTATTGGGATAAATATATATATATATTATAGTATATATATATATATATATATATTTTATATTTATATAATATATATTTATACTATATATTATAATATATTATATATTTATTATATATATATGAAAGGGAGCATCCAAAGAATTACCTTTGTCCACTCCTCGTCCAAACATATGTTAAAATATCACTAATCTACAAGAGTAATGAATGGGCACAATTGAATGTAATAGAAGGAATGGGTTTAAGTTAATGTAACATACCTACGATGGGTAAGCAAACTTTTTTTCGTAGACGATGCTAATGTGCATAGGTCTGGAATTATCCTCTCGAAGCTCAACACATAGTCGCCATCATATTGATACTTCAATTGCCCTGGGTACGTCTTCCATGAACTTTAGATCTTATGGAAGCGTTCATCTGTCATCTAACATCGCCTAGGTTATCCGGAAATTTTCTAGGGTGAGAATGTAAGTAGTGAACTTTATACTAATTCTACATCCATGAGAATGAAACTGTCTAGCAGTTCCTGTACAAGTAGTGGTTCGTCGGCTTCCTGTTCCCACAGAAAATTTGTGCTACATCTGAAATAAGCATTCCACGCTCTTGCTCTAACAGTCATTGTTGTAGCAAGGCAGCATCACGGAGGAGTTCGTATTTGTGGGGCCATAAAATATTCCAGCTTTTTTCTTTCGTCACTCAGACAGGAAACGTTTGGAGCTAATATAGCGAGCAATCATCATGGTCCAGGGCCTTCACAACTTGTTTCATCAAACAATGTTTAAACAATGTGTAGTGGAGGTAAAGATATGTTTTCTCTGTCAGAGTGGTTCCGTACGATGTTTCTGTACCATGGCGCAAGGTTTCCTCTGTGGCCATTCTCTTTTGGTCCGTGATCCTTTGCCGCCCGGCCTTCCCATAGCACAGGAAGAGGGATATTTGGTGAAGCCTGCTTGCTGACCGAGCAAATTTTACATTTTGAGGTCGACGCATATTGTACATCCATGTACTGATATTGTAGCCTCTCCAACTGTCTTTGATTTTTGCATACTCCTCTCTCATCCGTACCGAGTACTCTACTGGAACCGAAGCATACTGTTGCCGTTGTGTAAACAAAACACACTTTAAACTGCTCTTGGTGTCAATAAAAGTGCCACTCAGTGAATCGTATGCTGGTGAGTCCAATAGGAGTAGTAGGCATGCAACTCTGCATACACAAGGTTACATCTGAATGGAAGAGCTCGCGCCTGCTTCTCTGTTACAGTAAATGTTTTGGTTAGAGTCCAGTAGTCATTTTTCCTGCAACCTCGAAGCAACAGCTCGGACAACTTCGGCAAATCAACTCTCATATAAGATTGTTCGTTCACCCTGGGTGAACAATAACGGACCATCCGACTGTATTTCAGATGAAATGATAGACCATCATCAGGTTCATTGGCATTCATAACATGTAAACGTACTACAAGTTTCACATGCTTCGGATATGACCGCAGTAAACTTGCTGCTACTCTCAGTATATGCGGAAGGTAACGTCTATACAGCCTACTTAGTGCGCGCACATGAATTTTGTCATTCTAGGGAATATGCAAAATAGGGATCCATGATTGCACCAACCACTTTAAGGGACAATCAGAATTTATATGGAATAGGCAGACAACAGAAGATGTATTTGCTACAAAGTCCATCAAAAATTTCCCTTTTTTGTTGACCAGTCCAGTGTAGTTTTCTTTATTTTTTCGTTAAATGGATGACCGAACTTTGAAATAACTATTCGGCGAATAGCGAAGTGATTATTCGGCCGAATATTGGTATTCCGGGCCGAATACTTTTGCCGAATATTCGGTATTCGGTAGTTCGGCTTTTTTCACTATTCGGCACATCCCTAATATATAATATATTTATATATATATTATATATATATATATTGAGTTTATATTATATTATATATGATATATATTATTATATATATAATTAATATATATTATATTATATATTTATATATATATATTATATATAATAATTGTAGAGTTTCACCTTCTACAATAAGTAAAAGAACCGATTTTTGTTATTATTATCAAGCATTAACTTTTAAAGACTGTTCAGTTTTCTTCAACGTCTTTTGTGATTGAATGAGTAATTCATCCGTGATTCATCAACTTTTACATATTTTTGTAGAATTCCTGTAAAGGTCTGTAAAGGAATTTTAGAAATGAATAGTTTATTTTTTTTGCAAGTTACTTATTTAATGGATACAATTTACGTGAGTATTATTTTATTTTTAGGACAAACTTCTTACACTTTACACTTGGTCCTCAAGATAGTCAGACCTTCAGATTTTTGTCGTCATCATAGGATACGACCTTCTTTATTCCCAAGTTTAACTCTGATCCTCAAGATAGTCAGACTTTCAGTTTTTGTCGTCTTCATAGGATACAACTTTCTTTACTCCCCAATTTGCATTGTCTTGAGGATTAGGATACGGGAGCTATTAACTGTGCATTGCTGCTTTGAACAAAACACTGAACTCCTTTTGCACAACTTTATTTTTGATGTTAGGAGTTTTGCTTATTATTGCTTCTTAATCAGTGCATGGGAATCTCGTGAAGTTTTCGTGTGTCTTACCTATTCAGCCCAAATAAATCCTTTTTGCATCCTTGATTTGTACGTTGGAGTGCAACATTAACAGTGTTCTTTCCCCCGTACACTCTCTAGCATGTCTAAGGTACCTGAAATAAGAAAAACATTTTAATTAATTATAGATTTAAGGTGAACGATATTATCACAGCAGAATAAAATTAATATTAATGTGTAAAACTTTTTGTAATTCATGAGTGAACATTTTTTTTGTTGTTAAAATTAAAATAAAGTGAACATTTTTTTACTTATAGTCAATAAATTCTTTCAACTTTAAGGATAGTGAATGTTCTGTAGAAACAGATTAAATTTTTGTATATTACTTTGCGTGGCTCATTCTAAACATTCTTAAATACCGTTATATGAACATAAGTGAGAGCTTAAAATTAATTGAAGTACTATTTAAAAAGCCTCAAAAATATATGGGGTATGTGTATTGAGTGTCTGTCTACGCATAGTGTTATATGAACTGACATTCGATCTCGTGAATAAGAATTCCCATGTGGAATGAATACAAAGCATATTATATTTAAATTTAATTAGGTTTAAGTTTTTTTTGGTATATATATTTATTGGTCTTTGTTGTCGTCATCGATAAATGACATCGTCATTATCATCCTTGTTATACCAAAGGCCGGTGTTATCGATCGATAAGAAAAATCGTCATTGTCATCGGCTTTAATTATCATTGTCACTAATACAATCGTCATTGTCATCGGCGTTAATGATCATTACCACTGATACAATCGTCATTGTTGTCGAATGTTCTTTGTCACTAGTACACATCAGATATATAGATATAACGGTCATTAATGTTCATTGTCATGTACAATTGTCATTGTATCGGCGTTATGATATTTACACTGATACAAATCGTCATCGTTGCTCGAAATTATATCGTTTGTTAATAAAAATCGTTATTGTCATTGTCATCGGCAACTTACATCGGACTGTCAATATCTATTATACATGTATATTGCTTAGATTTAGGGCATTATTACCATTGTTTGTATGTATATAGAATGGTTATGGAAACTTGATGTGAAATTATTTAACGATTAAGTGTATTTAAATCATTAAAATACTCTTAAATATAAAAACTACCTTTTAATGATTTACATCCTTTTTTTTTTTTTTTGCTTGATTCAGAATAAGCGTTACAATAGGTTTTAAGAAAAAAAAAAGATATAAAAAGGTAATTATTAAATACAAACAGCAAATATTTTTTACAACCAGAATTTTTTTTGTTTCTTTTATTGAATTCTGCATTTTCTTTATTATTAGCCAAGGAATTTTCTTATTATCTGGCTCATTTTTCTTTGAGAGTTTTTTTTGCCTACTTACTCAACTTGCTTGGATGTTTTATGTTTTGCATGAGAATGGTATAGCGACCAAGATGAATAAGAATTATTTAACTGGAAGTTAAGCGGAGATAAGTGAATAGGAAAGAAGGAACGGTGAGTGGTTAAAGTAACTTATATATTTTTTATGTTGTGTCGACATCGACTTTATCAACTTGTTTTTTTTGTTTCTCGATCGGTTATTATTGAAATACTTTAATTCCACTGTTTTTTTTTTACTTCTTAGAAGTAACACTTAGATTTACACATCTTATCATATTCCCTGTAATTGACATCACTTGTTACATCCCCAACAAACTCACAACACAAAATTGGTAGCAGAGCGTAGTTGCTTTGACTACCTTGCTACCTTTTCCTTACTTTCTCTTTGACTTTTTTGGTTTTCTATCTTTTTCGAAAATTTATCAGGTTCCAGCTCCAGGTGCTATTACGTTAAGTATCCAGTTCCTTTATCATCGGTTCGTCCTTTCATTGTCGTACGTCTCCTTTACTATCTAGTATACATTACAATTCTCTTACATTCTTACACATATACCACTTAAATAATACAATATGGCAGAAAACGTGGGTATTAATGAGAATGGGGAAGCTAATGAACTGGGAGGGATTGATGTGGAAGGATTGAATTTGAATGGGGAGGAGCTTTCGGATGAGATAAAGCGAATATTAGCGGCAGAAGTGGAACAAAAGAACTTACAGCAGAGTTCAGTAAAACCGAAACCTAGCACCACCCTTGCAACGACTATTCCTACGGTTATACCGTCTACAAGAAACAACCCTTTAGATCAAATTTCTACAAGTAACAACCCTTTAGGTGGTGAAATCACCAGACAACAACTAACTCAACAAATGGCTGAAGGACAAAGATTGATGGAAAGAATGGCGAAATTACCACCTCCACAATGGGATTTTCCAAAAATGTCAACATCTCAACAGGGGTCACAGGAAAGTCAAACTGTCCCCTTTACATCAAATGAGAATGCAGCATCCTCATTGGTAAATCAAACACAATCTGATGTAACAGATGGAGATTGGTTGAAAGCAATTTATCTACAAAACCAGCAAATGATAATGGCTCTTTCTAAAGTAGTCTTGTTATTAGAGGGATTTATACCCCATCAGTCAACAAGAATGATTCCCATAGGGAAATATTCATTCAATGGGGAAACTTTTACGCTGTTCTTAAAGCTCCATCTCAGCAATTCGAAAAACATCGTTTCTTATTACCATCGCCTAGCACATCAGCTATTAATCTTTTAAAATCTGGAAGTAGAAAAACGAGTTTACTAATGAAAATGCTACTTATGGGTAAGTGGTTAGAATAGGACTTGATAAACGGTAAAATATAAATGTAGTTCTTGAGTTACTAGTGAAGTTAGGAGGAAATATCTCCCATGAAACGATACCCTTGTATGCTCTTAGGTTGCAGGGTTTAGCCGAGATGGGATTCCCGGGTTCAGATGTGAAAAATATGAAAATGGTACGTGAAAAACTAATAAATAGTACGCCATTGCAAGTACAACAACTTATACAAGCATCCATTACTGTATGTGAAATTGCTTTGGCGGGAGTTTCAATGAGTTGGGAAGCATTAGTCAAAATAATCTCGCAACACGTATACTGGTTCAGAAACAACGGACATGATGTGCAGCATCTGCAACTCCACAAATCCATCCCAAGAAGATTAATTCCAGAACATATTCACCTGAGGTGATGATATTTCTACATGTGCAAACAATTCAAATTCACTACCCCCTTAACCTATCAACAAGAATATTAAATCAACAACCAAATAATCGTACCCCGGGGTTATCTAACATATCCGGCTATGAACCGCCTATGCAATATCAACAAAATTGTCAAAAGTTTCAACACAATATGTTGTAACCAACCATTCCGAAAGTGGTCGCAACCCCATGCTCCACCAGATATGAATAATAACCTAGAGGTAGTGTCCTCCAATCACTCGCAAATAGGACTTACTACCAGTCTATAAGGTCAGAACTCCCCTAAGAATGGGCGTTATGCTACAAACAAAATAGTCGTTCAACAAACAACAAAATAAGCCTAAATTCAACACAACATTCACACACGCTATTCATCTTCATCAACACAAACCATGGTGGGGCGGAAATTACATTTCTTGTAATATTGTAAGACACCAGGACACCATGTTAAAGATTGTCCAGAGGCCTTATTGCCAATTTTGCGGTAAGAGGGGGCACGTCTATGAAGTGTTATGCCGAAAAGAATCAAGCATACGATGTAAAGAACATGGACATATAGTGCAAGACTGCCCACTAATGAACAGAAAACAGTTAAATGTGACTTCTAGACTATTGCGAATGTCTTATTGCGAAGAAAGCCGTGTGCTATGCCAAACTTTGGGATTCAAAAGCTAAGGAAAACTAACTTCAATCTGTGGGGATGACCCACCCAAGGAGCTAGAAGACAACTAAACAATCAGCGTCATAAAAAGCGTCGAAAGACAGAGACCGGAACAAAGTTGGGAAAAACAGGGTCTACGATTTTTGCGAAATTGAAAAAATATTACAAACTGTGAACCTATGAAGGATTTAATAGCAGGTTGGGGTCGCTGAATGTCAATGGAATATTGATCTTGGTTAAACTTTCTTCGGAGACTGAAATGAGGAGATCGTTCTCAGTAATCAGAAAATTTCTATTAATCAATCAATGATTAATTCCCTTAACCTTTAGCTGGCGCCAGCTGAGTCAGCGTGTGTACCCCGCTCTGACGGTAAGAAATAGCCACATATTTTTTTTTATCTTGCTGCGTCAGTGCCTCGGTCAGCGTTCTGTAATTTATTTGCTCCGTTATATATATTATATATATTATTATATATATATATATATATATTATATATATATATATAATATATATTATTATATATAATATAGTAATAATAATATTACCGGTATATATTATATATATAAGTATACTATATATATATATATATATATATCTTATTATATATATATAGCATATTATATATATTAATATATATATATATATATATATATTATTATATATATATATTTATATATTATTAATATATTTTATATTATATACCATATAATAATTTGGTAAAAAATAATTCTGAAAAATTTACAAATTTTTCCTATTCTTATATATATATTTATATATTATTATATAATATATATATATATATATATATATAATATATATTATTATATATATATATAGTATATATATATATATATATATATATTATATAAGAAGAGGACATTATGAAAATCTTTTTGTAAGAGGAAAGCAGAAGTAGAAGTGAGGATAAATGAAGAATTTTTGTAAAAATTGGGGTGGGGGTAAGGGGATGGGGGTGTAAGGGGGGGAACAGAAAAGAAGTAAGATTGAGAGGTCCAGTATATGAAAAGTGCAATTGGGATGGGGGATAAGGGGATACAATGAAAAAAACCCAAAATTTTAATAAGCAAATTTTAATAAAACGGTTTTGAAAACATCTCATGCTGATGGTGCTTGGTCATACTAACTGATTCGAGGGGGGGGGTGGGGGCCCCCCCCCAAAGGGGAAAAATTTATATCTCAACAGGTCTTAAAATTGCCGAAAGGTACAAGATAAATTTAGTAATCAACGTAAATAGGAAAGGAAACCAAAGAGTTATGGCTGAACTTCGTATAGAACGAATACGTTTATGACGAACATGGGGACAGTCCTAACTAGGTCACAATTATCGTGCCGACAACGTTACGTCCTCGAGCAGCGAAGGGTTAAGGGTCAGTCACCTTGACAATATCACTTCTAATTTCGTGAGCGGAGTCTACATAAAGCCACGCCTAACGAAGGCCTCTTGCTTTATCTAAAACTTATCCACATTTCACCTGCTCTCTGGTTGTGGGGGTCAACTAATAGATTGATTACCCAACAACACAGCTATAGACGCTTCTTGTAGATCTGGACTTCAGTTTCTAGTATTATAACAAAAGAACTTATAGAACTTTTAGACCTATATATCCTATGACAGCTACTGAATGTTAGTATTCGTGGCATGTGATGTCATTTTTGGGGGCTGTCACACATATCATTAATCTTTTCAAAAATTATAGAACTAATTTAAGGGACTTTGTGATATTTCTTACTTTTGCTTTTATGGTTTATTGGTTACGATCTTTTCAATACGAGAATATTGTTTGCCAGACTTAGCCAACAAAGAACTAATAACTAGACATGACAATGTTCTGACAATAATTGCAAAAGATATCAGAACTGCAGGGGACAAGAATGCGCTAAATTTAGATAACGATTGTTTAATTCCACCTAATAAAGGAATTACCGTAGCTATAAAGCCGGAAGAAATATTAAGAATAAAGACTTAACTGGAAAAACACTTTTATTTTTACTCCAAATGATAAAATCACTTTGTGATGGACATGCGGTCATATCTTGTACATTTGACACTCCAGTAGTGCTGCCTTGTTATAATCTTAGTAATATAATTAAGCTGAAATCAGGCTACCCACTAGGGTCATTTTCAGTTCTTTCTCTCCTCTATAAATCAGTGCCCGTAACTAGGTCGAACTCACCAAAACCAAAGCACATACAGGAATAGGACATTGCTAATCTGAGAGGCTTTTCAGCTGGATTAAACGACTGACTCGGGAGCAAAAAGATAAATTAATACAACTATTACTTAAATATCCAACTGCTTAAGCCTCGGATTACAGATGTGGGACGTGTCACCTCTGTTCTAACCTCAATCGAAAACATATATAGATAATCGCCTATAATGGCGAACCTGTTCAGAAGACTCAAGGTCTATTTTAATATGAGTGGAGGAAGTGGCAGAATAACTCGAAGCTGAGGCTCATCAGGAATCTTTTTTCCATACTCAGCACCGGTAGTCCCCATCAGAAAACCCGATGGGGCTATGCGGCTATGCATAGATTATCGAAAACTAAATTGTCACAAAGGGGGACCTTTCCATTCCTAATCTGACAGATACCCTTTTTAGCCTTCAAGGCAAGCAATACTTTACGACTATCGATCTTATAAAGGGGTACTATCAGGTTGAAATGGCGGAAGACAGCATCGAGAAGACTGTTCTCAACCCCATTATCCCATTGGGAATTTCTTAGAATGCCTTTTGGCGTAAAAAATGGACCTGCCACGTTCCAGAGAGCCATGCACTTGATATTGAGTCACCTTTCATGGGAAGAAGTCAGGGTTTATCTGGACGATGTGCTTATCATCACTAAAACCTTTGCAGAACATTTGGCAGTATTGGAAGAGGTGCTTACAGCATTTATGGTTAACGGCTTCAAACTGAAACCTTCAAAAACGTATTTATTAAGACGAGAAGTAAGCTTCCTGGGAAACGTTATTTCAAGTAAGGTATGATTCCTTTGGAAAAGAATCTCAAAGGAATTAAAAACTTTAAAGCACCAACTACAGTTAGAAAGTTTGACAGTTTATGGGACTCGGTTAATTTTTATATCGCCGGCATATACCCGAACTGTTAGTGATTGGCAAAACCTGTTTGACTATTAAAATGTAAATAACCATTCCTTGGCGGCGGAATGTCACAACTTTTGACAAATTAAAACAATCTTAACTAAAAACCACCTTATTAACCTATTCCGGATTGTAGAGAAAAAGCACAACCTCTATTACTATTATACAGATGCATCGGGAATAGGTTGCGGAGGGCCTGTTTAACCAGGTTCAGAGATAACGAAGAAAACCTATAGCATAATTCAAAGTATTTCAAGCTCAAAGGGGGGTATGCACTAACTAAAGGGAGTTGCATGCATTCGTTGGGCCGTCAGGTCATTAAAACCGTTCTTATATAAGATTAAAGTCAGAATATAACAGATAAAACCTATCACTATTCTTTGCCAAAACTGCACTTGTAAACACCGAGTTGCCCGAATCTTGGGGAATTAAACGACTCATTACCAGCTTTACTATTTAACCGGCAAACAAAATATAAGTGGCAGACTTTTTGTCTCGTATCCTTATGAATAATTGAACAATCATCTAAGAGTTATATCCAGAAATTCCGGACAGGATTTATAGACCATTCTATGCTGGAGGAGGGGATTCTCTTTTTCAATGTTTTTCAAAGTATTTATACAATAATGTAAGTCAACATATTGCACTGTGTAAAAATGATAGAAGATTAATAGATCATGAAGACTATCATTTGGCCAACTGGCAAAGGTGCAAAGCAAACCTTAAAATGTTACCTTGTCAAAATATCAGGACTTCCTTTCACACATAGTAAATTAAGCCTTTTGCAAAACGATGTCCAAAGTATAAGTGTTGGTGTATAGTTCTAAAGAACACCCTCTTTCAATTTGGGATATCAACCTCTGATTCAGAGGAGAAAACCCTGTTTACTTGTTTGTGCAGAGAGGCGATAACACTTTAATCTTTTAAACTGTAGAACTCAGAGGAGTTACAAATCATTACTACAGATAATGGCATATCCACAATTACAGACTGATTGCTAAGAGTCTCAGTAATTCATTAATAATTAGTGCCAGAATATTTTGATAGAAGAGGATTTAATCGGAATTAAATTTCTTCATCTCCTTTAGGAATTGAAGAACGTCTGTGGGGACGAGATTGACTCTGGGACAGTTGGCTAACATACTATAATTTAACATTAATTTTTCTTTGTGTGTTGAACTTCACAGGATTCGTGGATGAGTCATTCATGTTCAAATAATGAATGTCAGCAGATTGACTCCTTTGTTAAAGGTTATGAGAAGCTTTGGCGAAACATCACGCTTCAGGGGACCTTAAAATTGTCAGCCGTTCAGAAATTTTCTGTTTTGGTTCGGATACACAAATCCACTGCAATCGCAAATAACCTATCATATAGTGGTATGTTCAGTTTTGCCCGTAAATGGCTGTAATAACCATTTTGAATTTGTTCATATAGGGACAGAATTAAATATTGCTCCATCATAGAAAATATAATATGTCCAAGTTTGCGAATGATTCAGGATGGTCACTACAATCTTGTACACTTGTCAATTAATTTCTAACGTCATGGCACCGACCTAAATTAAGATTTAATACTTAACATATTTGAACTCAACAGCAGTTGATCTTTTACAATTGCCGAAATACCAACAAAGAATAACATGGTTGGTTTTTTATAGACCATTTAGTAAATGGTGGGCTGAATGTGCCATAAACTAAACATCACTGCAACCGTATAAACGGCTTTTTAGAAAATATATACCGTACTTACAGTATTCCATCAAGACTTACTGTTCTGATAATGCTAGGGGAATTTAGGGGACCCTTTTTTGAAAATTTGCTCCTTTCCTTAGGCATTTATCATGTTTATACACGACTCCTTACAACCCTTCATCGAATGGTATAGTGGAAAGAATGAACCGAACTTTAATACAGTATTTAAGAGTTTCTCTCAATGATCCCGGTCAGTGGGATATAATATTACCACAAGTAATTTTAAAATATAATCATCTGAAACATGCAGAAACGGGAAAAACACCTACAGAAATTTTGTTTAGAGATGCTCATGGAATCCATCCTAGACTGCCCTGGACCAGGTTTACCCAGTATTGGGATGAAGGACATGAAAAGTACCGTTCTTACTCACTAGGCCAGTTGGTGGCTCTTAAGGTTCAATTGCCAGGAGACCTCACCTTGAACAAATTTAAAGAAAGGTACCAAGGACCATTGACAATAATTAAAGTAAACTCGAATGACGTAACTTATATTGTCGAGGCTCCAGACACCGGACGACAATATAGAGTTCATCACCGACAAATAAAACGGTGGAATTCACCTCCAAAATATTTAGAACGAATGCCAATTTTCATCGAATTGCTAACACGACCCTTAGCTCCTGTGCAAGAACCATTGGAGGAGATTGAGGAAGATGAAACAACACCTGATAACTTATCAAATTTTGAAATGGATTCAGATACGATGAGGAAGGTTTTGGGATTTTTCGGAAATGTTTCACTCCGGATTTCTATAATGTATATATCACCTGAATCAAATATCCTGTTAGCAAATTCCTTGAAATTCCGATCCCGGATCAGGTGATGTGCGCGATCAACATCTCCATAAGCAGGGAGTAATTTGATAGAAGAAACGACCAGTTGAGCGATTCTCATCATATCATTTGGGAATTTGTTTCTAACACCGGAAAACAAGATTTCGGTGATACGCTTTTTAATCAAATACTCACCTATTTGCTATTTTCACCATCCTGAATACAACGGAAACTCCTATTTACTATTTTCTATACTCCTATTATATAACTCAAGATAGAGAATGGTTACCAGATCTCAAAAGACGGCTAGAAGGTATCCATGGAAGGATTATTCGTAAGATCCCAGCTTTATGGGCTCTCCAAAGCCCAGAAATCCTTACGACACCTTCACTTTTGGAATTTTAGAAACAAATCCACTCTACTCATGAATTTGAATATACCTAAACTGGAACTTTCCAACTTTCAGATACTGTGGAATTAATTCTAATAATACAAATCCATCGGGACACACAATGTCCGCTCAATAATCAAAAGAATTTTTTAGAATTGGACAAGTCTCCAATTAAAACAACACCCTCAATCAAACTACTTTTGGAAAACGGAAAACAGTGCGATGGGCACCAACCTTATCTACAAGGGTGTGCGAGGAGGACAGACTAGATGGATCAATGAAGTCCACAGGGTCTATAGCCTCTCGTACACGCCAGAGATCTTCTCTAGGAGAACACACACATCCCTGGGTACAACCCCGTGTCTTGGAGAGAAGACGAAGAAGGCATACAGTCACAGAAGAATACCTGGAGAAAGAAGGACCTCGAAAAAGAATAGTAATTTATATTCTTACGATCTCTAATTTGTAAGTGTTTTTTTTGTGTTTAAATTGGTGTAATAATTGTAACATTTTTTTATATTTTTTTTGTTAATAACATGTTTTTTTTGTTTTAATTTTGTTTTTGTTTTCTTGTAAGTGTCATATTGAATAAAATCATTCTATTTTGATTGAAAATTTTAAACTGAAAAAAAAGGAAAAACTGAAGATTAACTGAAGAATGTGATGATCATCTTTCTCAATTCCCCCCCCCCCCCCCATCAGAGTGGATGTTATGGTGGGATTGGATCGTCTGAAGAGGAAACTGAGATGAAGAATGGATTGTTTCCATTCTTTATGGGAGTTCAGTCTTTATAAGTGTGTTCAATTCTTTATGAGTGGTTTTTTAATTCTTTCTTTAATTTACCTGACAAACTGAATTAACCGAGAACAAGCTGCTCATCTTTTCAATTCATCGTGTGATGTTCTGGTCTGGTAGGATGGATCATCTGGATGGTTACACGAGGGAGTAAGAAGATTACTACACACCTGAAAAGAAAGAATAGAGGAAAGCGACATGGGCATAACATCAATTAAACCTATAAATATATTGTTAAAATTTTTTTCAATAAATGCTAAAGATTTTTTTGTCTTTTTATAAAAAGAATTTAATCTATACTACCCTTATTAAACCTGCTAAACTAAAATGGGGGGGGCTCTAAAGAAATTTTTTTTAAATCATTTATAAGATCTTATTGTGTGCCATTATGAGAATCTAATCTCCAGTATAATACATTTCAGATACTTTTCGTTGGCCATTCCATGATGTCCTATTTGGAATCAGAATATGATCAGAAATTTTCAAATCCAAAGAGACATACCTTTCAATTTAAAAGGGCCATGTATTACCGGTTTGAGGACATCCCTCGGTGTGTTAGTACTCACATCACTCCAGATACAACTCATCTTTTGGTATTCTCAGTCTTTAGGATGGCTTATCACCAACTAATTTATCTGCCTACAAATTCCAGAGGTCGATCTAGGGAGTATGCGATAACTCTTCCGGATGTTAATTTCCGAGCTGAGGAAGTTGTCCCTATTATGGAGGGAATTTATCAGCTTGCTTATAAGGCCAATCCAAAAATGAAAGTTTTTCTGGTTTTGCCAGCTATGCCGGATCTTCCCTACTATAACTTTCATAGATATATTGCTCATGCTCCTGTGGAAGTTCAGGAATGGTACCACGGTTTTAAACGTTCAAATCCTAAAGATTTAAATAAAGAGTTGCTTAGGTTGCACACTACTGCCTTACAGTGGAAGGGAAAACGCACATTATCAATGACCGATGCCTTAAGAATGGTTCGTCGAGATCTATATAATCAATATCAGCTTTTAGTGAATCCAAAGAATGAGGTATATTCATTGGGGGCTGATGGTTATAATAAAGATGGGATACACCCGAATAAAGTATTTGCTAGGGCATTTTGGCAAATGTTGAAGGACTTTGATACTCTGGATATGATTGTCAAAACACCGGCACATGCACCCTTTCAAATGACAGTGGCCTCGCAATTTCGTCGTCGACAGGTTACTATCGAGGATGAAGCCACTACAACACAACCCTTAGCAACCCTTGCAGGTCCAGGTTCATCCGGAACTTCGTCCACCGAACGGAAATACTTGCGACCTGTGAGGTCATCTGAGTCTAGACATAGGCCGGAGGTTCATTCGAGTCTTTCTTGCTCGGATCAGAACCAAACCGCTCCCAAGAACCTCCGACCTTCCTTTGAGCAGTCCCGTGCAAGTCAAGGAGAAACACCTGACGTGTCTCCCTTTGATCCAATTCCTTCTGAATATGCATTCAAACGTCCAACTCCGTCGTCTTTTTATACTCCTGACAGTAAAGTGACACCAAGAGTATCACTAGCAAAATCCTTGCAACGAATGACTTTCCAGGAAGCAGATCTAATACAAGGCTCGTATAATAGATTTGTCACTTATGCTTTGGGGGTACTCCACACTAAAAACGAACATATAGATGGAAAGGAATTCCGTCATATACTTGAGAATCTCACTCAGGGATCAAAATGGACCTTAGATACATTTTTACACATTTACACTTTTCTTTTTCTGCCTTTCTTTTGTTTACTTTCCCCTTTTCTCCGTCAAGTATTTGACGGGTGGGGAGGTAAATGTAGAGTTTTACTTCTACAAATAAGTACAAGCAAGTTTTTTTATTTTTTTTTGCAGTAATTTATAAACTGTCTTCAGCTTTATTTCAACTTTACCTGTGATTATACGTAATCTGACAAATCTTGCGAAATTTAAGATTCTTATCCAGGTTGGTGTAAGAATTTATGACGACATATGTTTTTCTTATTTTGAGTTTTTGAAGTTATATGCAATGCAAATTAATGGATACAATTTACGTAAGTATTGCTTTTATTTATAGAATAGACGTTCTTGCTTCTCTAATTGTGTCCTCAAGTCGATCAACTGTCAAATTTTTGTTTCAAAAGTGAAGGACGAACATCTTTATGTACTGATTTGCATTGCCTTGAGGTAATCTAACGTTTTACATTTTTCTTTTCTTTTCTTACAAGTACAATGCGACACATTCAGTTTTTGTTAACTGTGAATTAATTATAGTTATTTTTGTTTTTAGGACAAGGGTTGCGGGACCCTTTTGATACCAAAGATACAATCTCTTTAGAACAAGGTCATCGGACCCTTTTGCTTCAATACTTTTTATCTTTTGGAGTATTCCTGTCTAGGTGCATGACTTGGGCTAGGACCCATCAGTACACTATTTGTGAAGTCAAGTGCAACTTTCTCTGTACATCTTTGTTCACATTACAAGCTATTTTAAACCAAACCTTCGGCTTGTTACACTGGATTGAAGTTTTTTTAGCATAGTGCATCACTTCACACACACCTTTATAATAATGCCTAAGGTAGCGTAACTTACAAATTACAATAAATTTTTTTTTTCTCTGAATATAGAAATATACTTTACTTGATTTGAAATTATATACTTAGTGATAACTACTCACTGTTATTCTTTTGGGTAAATTCATTTATGCTTACAAAAATCATTTTTTTTGTTTGTGATAAGAAAAGAAGGAAAAACTTATTGACTGTGTTTGTTTAAAAACGTGCTTTATTTAATAATTAATAACAACTCTTTAAAAACAAAGAAAAACTGAAAAGTGTGGGTATAAATATATAGTATATAAACTTAAAAATTATACCTGCCTTATTAATATTCTTATATGAAGTGTTAGTTATGTTCCTTCAAAGTGAATTACCATATTTAAAGATATAAACTTGTTGAAGATTTTTTTTTACAATTATTTAGGTTTAAGTACTGCTTTTCCATTTATCATTATTATTAATTATTATTGTCAACTGGACCGGTTTCAGTATTACAGTATCGGTATCGGCTATATAGATGTGTATATGTACTTCCATATATACATACTACTACAACTATGGGCGTATGCAGGATTTCATTTAGGGGGGCAAAGGTTGAGATATATATATATATATATATATATATATATATATATATATATATATATATATATATATATATATATATAGTTTTAGGACCCATCCTTATATGCTATAAGGATGGCACACTAAAAAGTGCTAAAATTTATATTAAGTATTTTTGTACATTTATATGTATAATAAAGATTAAATAAAGCATAAGAAAAGTTACACATCCTTACATATCTTTTTTTTTTTTTTTTAAATATTTGTATAAGCTTAAATATAAAAAAGGGTTATAAAGAAAAAGGTAATCATTTAAGTTTTCATCTTTTCAAGTGTATGTCATCTATAAAGTCCTTTTCATATTATTAATACTCTTAAATTTTTTTCATATGTGCTTGCTTTATTACCGGAGCTGGAATCACTGCCTTTATTAAAGACCCTTCACACCTGCTTTTGTCACTCTTGTTAGATGTTATATGTTGCACGCACATGAAGCATGACTAGGGATAGTTATAAGCACCTTTAGATTAAGGAATTGTTTGGAAAAGGAAAGGTGAGTTATCATTGCAACTAATTATTTTATTAGTTTTTTTTTTTGTCTTTATTTTGTGGGACAGTCTCTTAGAAATAGTTTTTTTTTACGATCTCTTGTTATTGAAACTGAATTTTCCATTACGTTGAACTTTTATGAGTCCTTTACCTTAAAACAATTACACTTTTATACTCCCTTGGAATCTACATTCACGTTTACATCCCCGACTCTGCAACACAAATATATATATATATATATAACATCACTCTATATATATCTTTATATATATATACCTTATATATATAACCTTATATATATATATATATATATATATATATACCTATACTCTTTCTTATACTCTTATAGAAATTATCGGAACTAAAGTGGCCGAATCACAATAAAAATTCCGGCCCGGAACCGGAATTTCTTATGAACTTTTCTTTAAAAGAAATGTAAAAAAGTATTTTATATAACTTTCACCATAAAATCTTAACGTTTAGTACAACACCACTTCATGAACCTGGAAGGAAATCATCATCCGAAAGGAATAGTCCAAATATTTTAATATTAAAAGGGAGAGTCTTGTATTTTCAAGAACAGGGGAAACCACAAGGCAATAGTCAGCTGTGAGATAAGAGTGAGGTTTTGATGAGAGTTTCTCCCAAAATAGATTTTATCAATGACCCCAAATCACAGAGAATAATGAATTTTATCATAATGAGTAACCAGCCATTCACCGTCACTGAAGAGCATGGATTCATAGAACTTGTGCCTATCTTCAACAAAAATATCTTATTCTAATTGAAAAATATTTTGCTGATTATGTCACCAACTTCATACAGGAAATTATGATTAGCAGTATTCAAGAAGAAGTTCTCTAAGGCTGATAAGATATCATTTACTACCTTAGATATATAGAGGATTAAATAATTCAACGAGTTTTTATTTCTTCAGCTTTGCACTCTACTGGCTTACCAGCGAGTTTAAAAAAATGGACTTGTACTCCATTGCAAGTATTCAGTATTTCCGAAGTTCTCATTCTGGAATTAAAATCACTATGAGTTTTGAAATTATTATGAATAATTAGAGGAAATTCCTCCCTAACAAATCCATTTGATCCTTTGAGATGTAGCATATAACATTAAGCTTGGAACTAATTTTTGCAGGATACACAAGTTTTCTTGTTTTTATTCATAAGCTTCAATTTGTTATTAAACATGCCTTATTTTCTCAAATAACAGTGTGTGATTTAATAAAGAAATGTAAAAAGTATTGTACACATTTCAATCATTTAAGCTGTAATAAACTTAAAAGAATACAGAGACTTGGATCAACATCTTGCAAGCCCTTATGCCAATTCAAGATGTTAATACAAGATGGAATAACACATTATTTGATTCTAGTAAGAATTGAATGTTTGAAAAAGACCAAAAGTTTATATTATAGAACAATCAATCATTTAGCTTTGACTACTAATGACAACAATGCGAAAAAATTCTATGAGTTTTTTTAGAAGCCATTTCTCATGGTTACTGCGAGAAACTATAAAGCAAAATCAATTATTCTCCCATATTTGAGCTCTTCAGCATATCTCTCAAACTCTGAATGACAACAGAGTTCAGACTTTAAAAGAAGAGCTGAAGAAGAGTTTATTAAACTTTAGATTTCTGAATAAAAAGTAAGAGAAAGGTTCAATAGATATATCAAAAACAGATAATTGTTTTAAAAAATTGCTATCAAATAAGATACAAACCGACTTTATTTTCTAATGAAATAAAGAGAATTAAGTAGAAAATGGATGCTTGAAGAAATATGCAAATAATTGAAGGTTGAAAGTGATAATAGTAGTAGCAGTAGGAAGGTTCAGGCGATGGAGTCATTTTCAGAAATGAAACGAGCATTATCTACAATGAACTTTGATTTGCCAAGTACCTCAAAATCATCAGAACAGTACTAAAAGAAATTACCACGAGGATTACTTAGTTTTTATAAGTTAGAAGAAAGTGAAAGTGACAGCGGGTCAGTTTAATTAAAGGAAAAAAGAAAAATCAGTGACTCTTCAAAAAAACTTGAAATTCTTAAAGAAATTGAATTTTTACCACAGAAATCAATTTCTAATCTGGGAGAAAAAGAATTAATTGGTGGAAAGTGACCAAAGCTAAATTTACAAACATAACAGTACTAAGCATTACTCTCCTTTCCAGTCTCCCCATATATTCAGAGAAATTATTTTCATTTGAAGCATTTACAAAACGTTTAAAAATATTGCCCAATACTGGTGAACAGTTTTATATAGATATGTACTGTGTATGAATGCTACATAAGGCTACTATTATTTTAGCTAAAAAGATGAGTTCTGGGTTATGAAATAAATCGCTTCCATCAATTTTTCTCAACAGAAGTAGATTGGTAATTCCGGTTCCGGCCGAATTTTCAAAATTCCGGCCAGAACCGGAACCGGAAAAAAAAATGTCAAATTCCGGCCGTTTAACGAAGATTTTATCAATATAAATATATATATATATATAACATATATACTATATAACCTTATATATCATAACCTTAACTATATATATATATATATATATATATATACTCCCAACCTTATATATATAGGTAAATTAATCTTTCGTCACAGAAGCTTCGATATGAACTATATGGAATATATATCTAGTATTGGATCGATATAATTATATATATATATGTATATATATATATATATATATATATATATATATATATATATATATATGTCTGTGTCTACCTTAGATATGTCTATCATAGACTATACTTGAAACCCCCCAAGTAGCCCTAACCTAATGTGTAAGCCCCCAAATAGCCCCTAACCTAATGGATTATGTAGGCCCACAAATACCCTAACTTAATGGATCATGGAAACCCCAAAGTACTACTAACCTAATAGTTATGGAACTAACCGCCTGACCTAATAGTTATGAAATGCCCACCTGTTGCCCTAACCTAATATGTATTATGAAAGGGCGAACTAGGTAGGCTACAATTTACTATATATATATCAGGAGGGTTGGGTTCAAGTACTTGTACTTGTACTTGTACTTAAGTACATTTTGGAGTACTTGTACTTGCTTCTGGAGTACTTGTACCTGTACTTGAGCCTTTTGTACGCGGTACTTGATAGCGGTACTTGCATATTTTCGACTTACCTTATGCCTTAATATTTATTTTTTTATTTTCTTTTTATTATCATTTCCCTACGTATTGATATTTTTATAAATAAATTTCTATTTATGAGTGCAAAAAAAATAATCGATATATATATATATATATATATATATATATATATATATATATATATATATATATATATATATATATATATATATATATATATATATATATATATATATATAACTATATATATATATACTCTTTATATATATATCATCATCATCAACCACCTTTTTTTTCCCCAAGACTGGGGGGTGAGGGGTGAGTAACATGCACCAGAAACAGAAGAAGTAGTGAGAGAATATGACTGAAGTCTGAGAAAGTGACCTTACTGCTCCAGCACTATACACCTATTAATGGAACCGCCGCACAGAAAATCCACCCTAGAGCTTCACCGGGACCATCATCAGTGCAAGGGTTCATCCCTTGACCCAGGTGGGCCACAACCATACACCCTCACAAAACCCTGCCATTTACTCCTATTATGCACTTTTTCTCGCCCCCTGCCAAACTCACATTTCACTCTCTAGACATTATTATTGACTCAATCCACCACCTTGGGGACCTGCCAGGTTCCCAACACACTCCACCATACATCGTAACAACCAGGCTATCATCCATTCTTAATAACACATGACCAAACCATATAAACATGTACTTTATTTATTCTCATTCATTTGTTCATAAAACACAACTCTTGTATACGTTCATTCCTCATTTATCAATTCTTCTCACCTAACACGCCCCTAGATTGTCCATCTGAACACACATTGTACTTTAGATCATCTATACCTCCATTCCAGACCATAGTCTTACTACTATACATTAACACAGGCACAACTTCATCACGCAAGACACTTGCGCACTCAAGGAGTAGTCTCTTTATCCACCAAGGATTTGTATAAGCCTCCTTTCACTGGTCACAACTTTACCTACTACACTCGGCACAATCAGTTCCCTTTTAGGTCCAACATATATATATCCTAAATATTTAACTCAGTCACTTGTTCCTGCTTGTTCACCATCTAACGCAACTTCACACCGAGGACTGTCTTCACTCATAACCATAACTTTACTCTTATCTCTACGTTTTCAAACCCATCTTTTACACACTGCCAATCTTTCTACCAATCCTCTCCAAACTCTCTTCAGATTCACCTCAAAACCATATTATATGGGCCTATATATATATATATATATATATATATATATATATATATATATATATATATATATATATATATATATATATATATATATATATATATATATTTTTTTTTATTTGTTTATTTGGGAATAAGCGGAGTGATATATATATATATATATAATATATATATATATATATATATATATATATATATATATATATATATATATATATATATATATATATATATATATATATACTATATATATATATAATATATATATATATATATATATATATATATATATATATATATAATATATATATGCATATATATATATATATATGCTCTATATATAACTATAGAAAATTTCACAAAGTTAGTAATATTTCTTTATTTTCTGCAATTGTTTTTAATGTTTTGTCTGCAGCTGAATACTGAAAGTTCTATCGGAGAATAATGTTAGAAGAATCCAACTGTATAAAAACACAAAGCTAGTTTACTTTAAGCCAATATGAAAACGAAAACACATTAAAACTTTAAAAAATAATAATATAATACGTTATTAATTAGTAATTACTACTTCATTATCAATCGATTGATTTTTCAGGTTTTTTACGACGAAACCCTTAAAACTCGTCTGGCAAACATATAAGGTTCATAATTTTTTTCCCCCCCCTCCCTACGCCCACGTATATATATATATATATATATATATATATATATATATATATATATATATATATATATATATATATATATATATATATACTCTATGCTACCTGCTCTTCTAACTGCCTGCTATATATATATAACAACATAGCATATATCTACTATATATATATATATAGGCGAGATGGTGATTCATTGGATTTGGAAGTTGTATAACAAAACGTTTATGGAGGGTATAGTTCCGAGGGATTGGAGGAGTTCAATATTAGTACCTTTATATAAGGAAGGAAAAAGGAATACTTAATGAATTATAGGGGTAGTAGTTTATTGAGCGTCGTTACCAACTCATCCGTTGATATTTTTGTGGATGAATGAATTATTTACTCATTTGGGAAGAATAAAAGGTGCGTTTAGAGTGGTAGAGGATGTGTGGATCAGATCTGTACATTGAACAAATGATTGGGATAATCAGGGAGGAGAAATAAATTGTATTTAGGATTTATGAATTTACAACAGGCGTAATAGGTTAATAAAGCTCTATGGCGAGTGTTAGTGATATGGTGTTGGTGGTAAGCTTCTGAATGAAAGTATGTATGACGATAGTGAAGCGTGTATAAAAGAATAAATAAATTCGAAAGTGATTATTTAATATTAATAGCGAGGTGAGACAGGATGTGGTATGTCTCCTTGGCAATCCAATCTGTCTATGGATGAGGTTATGAAAGAATTAAGTGGGGTGACAGGGATAGAGTTGAATGATGGAGATGGATGAAAGAGTGGAGGGTTCCCTACCTATTGTGGATTTGTTGGTTTTGTGTGGCGAATCTGAGAGAGTTTGAAAGAGAGGACTAGTAGAGATTTGGTTTGGTGTGTAAAGAAAGGGTTTGAAAATAAATTAAAGATAAAGTAAACAAGAAATTTGTGGTGGTTGTGCTGACCTCAGTGTGAGGATTATGTTGATGTGGTGACAGCTGGAAAAGTGTCTGAATTTAAATATTTAGGATATATGTTGAAGAAAAAAAGGGGCCGGATGATGCAGAGTGTAGTAGAGGAAAATTGTAATGGCACTAAAGATGGTGCAATTAAATCGTCAGTGGATGTAAAGGGACTAAGTGTTGAGTGCGCTAGGGTCTTACGAGGAGGTATGTTGTTACCACGTGTTAATG
>JABUQX010125708.1:0-2500 GCA_015478945.1 Trachelipus rathkii
TACATTCTAGTGCAATGATATAATTGAAGGTGAGGTATCAAACTTAAATATCTTTTATAATTTTCAGAATATTAGTAATAATATAATAAACATTTGTAAAATTGCAAGTAGACAGTGTAAAACGTTGGCAGATTCATTTTGTTATGTGTGTGTGGATATTATGCTAGTTCTAAGCACATTTCCACCAAAATTGTGAAGGGAACCAAGTATTGGATAGCGTACAGGCTCTACTTTGGTATGCCTATTGGTGATTAAGATAAGCACTGGGCACCTCATTATATGTGGAAGTTGTAAAACAACCCTAGAAGGATGGCTAAGAGGAACAAGAAAAGCAATGCCTTTGGCTATTTCCAGAATATGGCGAGAGCCAACGAATCACTATGATGACTGCCACTTCTGCATGGTGAATATTAAAAAATATGGAAAAGGTAAAGGAAGGCAATCTCTTCCATACCCAGATATTCCCTCATCCAGAACCCCAGTTCCTCATAATGAAAACTACCCTATACCTTCACCACCCCTTCTGTAAGTAAAATTGTTTAATGACAAGTCCATGTATATATGTAGCAGCTACTTATATATATATATATATATATATATATATATATATATATATATATATATATATATATATATATATATATATATATATATATATATATATATATATATATATATATATAGAATATATATATATATATATATATATATATATATATATATATATATATATAGCATATATAGAGATACAAAGAAGGAGATAGATATATATATATATATATATATATATATATATATATATATATATATATATATATATATATATATATATAGCAGGTTTTTCTCTTTTTTTCTAGAAGATGATGAGCTCATTGAAACATGCTTAAATCCTTGAAATTGAAGGAAAAGATGAGCATAATTGAAAATGATGCCTGGTGTGCATTCCGTAATGTGGTTCAGGGATTTTTAGGAAATTGTAAAGATCCAAATTACAAAACAGCTGATAAAAATGCTCATTGATTGTTATAAAAAAATGGGGTGCCGTATGTCATTAAAGGTGCGTTATTTACACTCGCATTTGGACTTTTTCGAGAGAATTTAGGGGATGTAAGTGAAGAACATGGTGAAAGATTTCACCAGGATATTCAGACAATGGAAAGGCGATACCAGGGACGTTGAGATAGTGCCATGATGGGTGATTATATGTGGTTTTTGATAAGAGATTAACAAGAGAAAAACACGATTAACAAAGCACTTTTAAATGCAAAGTAAGCATGTTTTTGGCATATTAAAGCATTGACTTATATTTTAAGTCTTTTTTAAGTTACTGTTCGTAAATTTAAACCATCAAATAAAAAATTAATAAGTACCTACAGTGTAAGCTCATTAACAAACCTTAAAAATGCTAAAACATAAATATTGCAATAACTCAAAGTATCGATGATAGAAAAAATGAAGGTCATTTCTGTGTTCAGCGTCAAAAAATATATAAGATTCAATAAAAAAATAAAAATAAACATTTTTTGTGTTACATAGTGTTATTGAATCTGAAAGTTTCTCATAATTCTTCACCCAAAAAGTAAGAAGTATCTATCAAGTATCGCCATATTAACAGATACCGATACCGATCCCAAAAAGGCCGATACTGCCGATACCTATACCGATACTATTTTTTTATGAACCCTTGAATATATATATATATATATATATATATATATAAATATATATATATGAGATATATATTATATATATATATATATATATATATATATATATATATATATATATATATATATATATATATATATATATATATATAATATATATATATATATATATATATATGTTATATATATATATATACACACACACACATATATATATATATATATATATATATATATATATATATATATATTAAAGTTTTCACCACCACCACTCACTCGCATAACCCTATTCGAGGAGGGGGTGGCGGCCACAAAGTTCACCTACTAGCGTATTACAGATGAGCACAGACGCAGGCTTCAAAGTGATTAAATTCTGCAGGAAACACAGAAGATGGAAGAGAATCTACAGAACAGAGGTGGCAGAAAAGAAGGAAGCACCGCAGCAAGCTAGCCTGGAGTTACCAATATCAACAGAAAACTCGTGCGCAGATACAGCACCCCTTGTGCTACGAGGACGTCGTAAAGGTGGTGGTAAGCGAGTGGTAAGTTCCTCGAGCACTTGCCGCTGCAGTACCTATAGAAAAAAATAAAGCCCCAACATCGCGCCGCAAAGATAGAGGGTCAAGTAAGCGAAAGTACAAAACAGTTTATAAGGATTTTGCCTTTGACTCGACCTCGTCCAAAAGCCGGGTGGTCCAGAAGCCTCCTAGATATGAGAGCAGTACTCCATGCAAGGGCGGATAAGACCCTTGTATAGCTGGAGTAACTGAGAAGAGGGAAAAAAAGTCTCGCATTCTAAACAGAACTCCCAGTTTCTTTAAGGCTGCCCTAGC
>JABUQX010125708.1:7500-34327 GCA_015478945.1 Trachelipus rathkii
AGTGTTAGTTTTGAGACATAGAGAATATAGTTGAACGAGGGGCGGGGTCAGCACGGAGGCACATTCCCTCAAAATTCGGGGAGGAACGCCATCCGGTTCACCCGCCTTCCTAACGTTCATAGATTTCAGGAGTCCATGCACCCGATCAAATGTAATCACAGGCAAAGGCATAGGACACCTGAGAGGAGAAGGAGGAGGAATGCCAGAATCGTCCAGGGTTGAGTTAGAGGAAAATAGGAGACCAAAGAGATTGGCCTTTCAGTTGGAGAATTAGCAACAGAACCGTCAGATCGAATAAGAGGAGGAAAGGTAGATTTACAGAAGTTGTTAGAGATGTTTTTGGCAAGAGGCCAGAAAGATTTTTCAGTAGGAGAACCAAGGAGGTTAGCGCCCTTTCGTTTGATAAAAGCCCGCTTTGCTCGTGGAAGAGTATCCCTGAACAATTTCTAGCTGAATGAAAATTAGCAAGAGTGATAGGAGAACGAGAATTTTTCCATTCCGATACGCACGATACGCCTGAATGGCCAGAGAACAAGCACGATCGAACCATGGATTATGAGGAGAGAAAGATTTAGTCGAAGAAGGAATGAACCTGCTCATCCCATCAACGATTACAGCTCCATCCTTATCTTTTAAATCTTTATACATCCATCATTATTCCTTACTGAGGTAGCCAATATGCTATCATCTGCAAACTTGGAAACCTTACAATTAAGTCCCTGGTCTAAATATTTTATACATATATGAGGAACAGCCAATTGACCTAAGAAATCGTTATGGACCACAAACATGTCTCCTCATTTCCATTAGTAAATACTTTTCATTTTCATTGATTAACTATTATTATTATTATTATTATTATTATTATTATTATTATTATTATTATTATTATTATTATTATTATTATTATTATTATTATTATTATTATTATTATTATTATTATTATTATTATTATTATTATTATTATTGTTATTAAAAGACTTAAGGAATCAAATTTTGATTGCTTAAATAATTTCGGGGGGTTGTACCCCTTACCCCCCTGCTCTACAGCACTTATATATATATATATATATATATATATATATATATATATATATATATATATATATATATATATATATATATATATATATATATATATATATATATATATATATATTAGTGATGGGACGATTATAAAATTTTTGCCGATGACGATGACGATGAATTAGAGCAAATATATTTTTTTTTTTTTTCCTCTCTCTCTCTCTCTCTTTATATATATATATATATATATATATATATATATATATATATATATATATATATATATATATATATATATATATATATATATATATATATATATATATATATATATATATATATATGTATAGGCTGGAATCACTCCAGCTATCAAAAGATTAATGAACTTTCTCATTCGCTAATTGGGGAATTAATTAAGAATTACTTTCTACGTAGTGGCTTTATTATGATAGTGAGATGACAATGACAGATATGGTTTTAATCAGATAAGTAAATAGGATATTATTATGCACAAATCGTCGTTAGCAATACAATAAATCACACGTAAAACTAACAATAAGAGATTGGCACTGATTCCTATTCTAAATGACCTTCCGGCGTAAGGCCTGAACTAACACTCTCTTTAGCGCGTCCTCAGGGCATGAGGGCTTCTACTATACTCCCTCTCGAGCTATCTTGGCAGTGTCCCTTGTTGGGCACTTCTACCAATCACAGCTCTTTGTTTGGCGTCCTTTCCTGGGAAGGAAAGAGGCGCCAAACACTTAAGTTTTAAACAATATACATTATGTAATTATGAAGTGGTCCACCAATGATTTTAAAGTGATATGCAGGAGACTTGCAATAGCCTCTTACAGAGTTGCATACACCCTAAGACAATGCATGCTATTGTCTCACAAAGATTCCCTATCGTATTTTAACATATATATATATATATATATATATATATATATATATATATATATATATATATATATATATATATATATATATATATATATATATATATATATATATATATATATAAATGTATATATATATATATATATATATGCATGTGCTGTGTGCATAGGTGTGTGTGTGTGTGTGTGTGTGTTCCACTTGCAAGTGGTGCGGATTTGCCGGGTCTGGGGCAGGAAGAGCATGAAGATTAAAATAAAGGTAGAAAATTTCTAGAAAGACCAAGAGAAACCTCAAAGGATTACGCCACTCCTCCACCAAGCGTGAGGCGCTCTAACCGAGGCGATCGCTCTGCGTTTGCAGTGTTCAGTCGTTTCCGCCTCTGTTGTTCTCTTTCTGTTTATCTCTATCTTTATAATTTTAAGTTTAATTACAAAACTTAATCTACAAGCACCATTTTCAAGGGTATATACTTTTATATTTTCTCTGTTCCAAGCACGGTTCATTTAAAAACATAAAAAGAATTAAATGAAATTAAATGAAATTGTAAATCTTTTAACCGTAGATTTTGAAGATATATTTTTTTTTCTTAATTAAATTTATGATAGAAAAGGTTCTCATTTTTTTTAAAAGAAGAAAAATTGAATGAAGTATTTAAGTTAAAATATATATATATATATATATATATATATATATATATATATATAAATATAAAAAAATATATATAAAATATAATATATATATATATATATATATATATATATATATATATATATATATATATATATATATATATATATATATATATAAAAATCCCAAGCCCAATGCGTGACAAGTTTATTATATCAACCGGGTAATTTTTACCCAGTAAAGATAGTTTGTGTTAATACAATGGTCAAAACTCGTTTCAGCGTCAAATACCAGCATAAAATGAAACAAATGTCAATAATAAATAATCGTCATTAAACAATAAACATTTGTTTTGGCGTTCTTCCTTGGGAAAGGAAAGAGGCGCCAAACATTTAAGTTTTAAACAACATACATTATGTAATTATGAAGTGGTCCACCAATGATTTTAAAGTGATATGCAGGAGACTTGCAATAGCCTCTCACAGAGTTGCATACACTCTAAGACAATGCATGCTATTGTCTCACAAAGATTCCCTATCGTAATTTCACCCTATATATATATATATATATATATATATATATATATATATATATATATATATATATGTATATATATATATATATATATATATATATATATATATATATATATATATATATATATATATATATATATATATTATATATATATATATATATATATATATATATGCACGTGCTTGTGCATAGGTGTGTGTGTGTGTGTGTGTGTTCCACTTGCAAGTGGTGCGGATTTGCCGGGTCTGGGGCAGGAAGAGCATGAAGATTAAAATAAAGGTAGAGAATTTCTAGAAAGACCAAGAGAAACCCTCAAAGGGATTGCCACCCTCCACCAAGCGTGAGGCGCTCTAACCGAGGCGATCGCGCTCTGTGTTTGCAGTGTTCAGTCGTTTCCGCCTCTGTTGTTCTCTTTCTGTTTATCTCTCTTATCTTTATAATTTTTAAGTTTAATTACAAAACTTAATCTACAAGCACCATTTTCAAGGGTATATACTTTTATATTTTCTCTGTTCCAAGCACGGTTCATTTAAAAACATAAAAAGAATTAAATGAAATTAAAAGAAATGCAAATTCAAAATATTGATTTTTTAAAATTTCTTTTTCTTAACAAAATTTACGATAGAAAAGGCTCATTTTTTTAAAAGAAGAAAATCGAAAGAAATATTTGCTAAAATATATATATATATATATATATATATATATATATATATATATATATATATAGTGTTACTATATATATATATATATATATATATATATATATATCTAGAGATATAAAGAATATATATATATATATATATATATATATATATATATATATATATAAAAATCCCAAGCCCAATGCGTGACAAGTTTATTATATCAACTGTAATTTTAATTCCAAAAAGATAGTTTGTGTTAATACAATGTCAAAACTCGTTTCAGCGTCAAATACCAGCATAAAATGAAACAAATGTCAATAATAAATAATCGTCATTAAAACAATAAAACATTTTAATGCTTTGTTTAAAAAATTAATACATTAAAATTTTAGAGCACAACTAAACATATACAATTTAAACAAACCTCGTTTCGAGGCAACTCTTTAACTTGTTACAACGAAGTCTAGCTATCATTAGCATAATAGTTCAATTTTTTTAAGTAAATTTTTAATGAATTAATATTTTTTAATTAAATTATTTATTAATGAACTAATTCAAAATTTAGGTTAAAAAGAAAAGTTGTTGAAACGCAATTGTTCTGCGATGGATATTTTTTTGTTGTAAATATCCCAAACAACAATTTTTCAATTAATTGAATCAAACACAACTTATCTCTCACTGACAAACAGGAATCTTCGGTTCGATTATGCAATTTTGGGGTCGATTTTTGATTTTTTTTCCACGACTCTGACAGACCACAACTCCCATTCTCTATGAGTCGAATATGGAAGGATTGTTGAATTTAATGTAATTAAAGTACGATTATAATTTTTTTATATATATTTATTTAGGTTTTAAAATAATGAGTAACCGCTGAGATTTATTATTGTCATTATTTCCTAACGAAATATTAAAAAAAATGATTATGTCATATATATATATATATATATATATATATATATATATATATATATATATATATATATATATATATATATATATATATATATATATATATATATCTATATATATAGTTATATCGATGGGTAGCGACATATCCAAAACCATTAACAGGTTATTTCTGTCTTTTCACAGATTTGGCCCTATTATCAACAACATTTACCACATCAGTTCTGATTGTATTCTATGACCATAATTTGATGCCCTTGAGTCCATGCAACATCCTTGACGTCCCTTTAGTTCACACGTGCTGGAATCAAACCTCAGTTTCAAGTACAATTCTTCTAAGGTTAACAAATTATTGCTTTGTTGCAGGGTTGTTTGCTTTAAACTAAATGACTTTAATGGAAACATTATTATATAGAAGGATGAGTTTATATATATATATATATATATATATATATATATATATATATATATTATATATATATATATATATATATATATATATATAGCAGCAGCATATATATATATATATATATATATATATATATAAATATATATATATATATATATATATATATATATATATATATATATATAAAGTATATATATATATATATATATATATATATATATATATATATATATATATATATATATATATATATATATTAGGGATGTGCCGAATATTCGGTAAGTATTCGGTATTCGGCCTATTCGGCCAAAATACCGAATATTCGGTATTCGGCTTTTTGCCGAACTATTTATAAACAATAAATTACGTCAACATAAGGGAAAGTTATTTCAATTTAAAATTGAAATTTTAAAAACTTATTTGCAAAATTTGTAGCCAATATGGCGAAAATCTTTGTCATTTGTCAGATCCTATAAGGGCCTTTGACATTTTTCAATATTCTAAAAAATAGAATTCATTTAGTGATACGGGATAATGGACCAAACATGGTAGCTGGTATAAGGGAGAGTGGCTTGCTATCAATTTCATGTTTTATCCACATGTTGCAACTATGCATTCACGATTCAATATTATGTCAGAAGTCTGTTAAAGATATTTTATCTACTTGCAGAAGCATATCCTCTCATTTTCACCATTCAGCAACGGCAGCTGCAAAGTTTAAAACTTTACAGATGCAGCTGAATGTCAAACAGCATAAATTAATTCAAGACGTTTCTACATGCTGGAACAGAACTATGATATGCTTAAAAGATTGTTTGAACAAAAAGTTCCCTATCCATGTACGCTGCTGAATGCAATCAGAAAATGTTGACTGATTTTCAGTGGCAAAATTATTCCATTTACTTGAGCCATTTGACAACATCACTAAACAAGCATTAAACGTGAAGTAACAGTCGCCCAAGTGATCCCTTCTATTTTAGCAATAAATCTATTTTTAAATAAGGCAATTAAAAGCAAAAGCTTCAGTGGAATAATTACACTCGTTGAAGAGCTTAAGAAATCAGTAGAAAAAGACTTTCAAGTTTCTATGTGATAAATCTTTGTGTGTAGCTACTTTCTTAGATCTACGATTCAAGCTAATTTTTTCAACATGAATCAGATGAAGTAAAAGATATGGTCGTTGAGGCATAGAAAGAAATGCATGAAAATTTAGCTCCTGACTCTCTTCTGCTGACGATGATTCACGTAGTGGGGAAAATGAAGCTGATGGTTCCATTTTCACTTCTCTTTAATGGATTTGTTTTAAAAAAATTGTGGCATCAAAATCGTCATACAGAAAAGAAAGTGAGAGTGAAAAAGAAAGTCCCATTCTTCATTCTGATGATGTGATTATTGTACATAAAAGTAAAAGGCTACATACGGAATTACATCAAGAAATAAACAAATATAAAAGTTTGCCTACTTTGACCAGTGAAGACAATGATATTCCCTTCAATTGGTGGAAAAACACTGGAAATAGCTTTATGAATTTGAAAAACTAGCAATAAAATACCTTTCAGCTCCACCGTCATCAGTCGAAAGTGAAAGAATATTTAGAACAGGAGGAAATATTTATGAAGCCACAAGAAATAGGTTATCCTCTGAAAATGGAGAACTGCTAATGTTCTGTCATTTTAACCTTAGAGCTTATTCAAATGAAGTTTAGTTTAATATCTTTTAACTACGAAACTTTTCAATTTTCATTTAATTATTTTTAATATGTGAATGGTTTGCTACAGGTAAGAAATAGTTATTTACTTTTTGTTTTATTACTTTGTATATAACACTGGTAAACATGAAATTTCTTGGACGGGGTTTCGCAATTGATTATTGATGTGCTGATTCAAAAATGTAATCGGTTTTTGCATATCACATCGCATTTGTGAGATATTGTGTGTAAAACAGATTTGTAAAATTTTATGATTTTTACCTTTTTCAAGAGGGTCTATCACAATTATTGGATATATATATATATATATATATATATATATATATATATATATATATATATATATATATATATATATATATATATATATATATATATATATATATATATATATATATATATATATATATATTGGATATATAAAGGGAGAGAAACAAATCGCAATGATATGATACATGTCTTTGATAGATATATGTTAAACATATAATACCATGAATAAAGAGTGAATATGGGGACAACAATGAATGTAATAGAAGGAATTGGTTTAGTTAATGTAAACATAGCCTACGATGGTAGTAACTTTCTCTTCGTAGACGATCTACTGTGCATAGCGTCTGAAATATCCCTCACAAGCTCCAACAATAGTCGGCCATCATATTGATATCCCACTTGCCCTGGTAACGTCCTTCCATGAACTTTAGATCTTAATGGAAGCGTTCACCGCTCATCACTAACATCGCCTAGGCTATCCGGAAATTTTCTTAGGTGAAAATGTAAGTGCAACTTATACTCATTCTACATCCATGAGAAGGAAACTGTCTAGCAGTTCCTACAATGTTAGTGGTTCTCGGCTTTCCTGTTCCCCCAGAAAATTATGTGCTACATCTGAAAAGCATTCCACGCTCTTGCCTCTAACATAGTCATTGTTGTAGCAAAGGCAGCATCACGGAGGAGGGTCCGTATTTGTGGGCCATCAAAAATCCCAGCTTTTTTCTTCTCGTCACTCAGACCAGGAAACGTTGAGCATATAGCGGAAGCATTCACCATCATGGTCCAGGGCCTTCACAATTGTTTCATCAAACCAAGTTTTATGTGTAGTGGAGGTAAGATGATGTTTTCTCTCTGTACAAGTAGTTTCCTGTCACCTGGCGTTAAGGTTTCCCTTGGTGGCCATTCTCTTTTGGTCCAGTGATCCTTTGCCGCCCGGCTGTCCTAATAGCACAGGAAGCAGGTATATTTGGTGAAACCTGCTTGCTGACCGAGCAAAATATTTACCATTTTGAGGTCGACGCATATTTACCATCCATGTACCTGATATTGTAGCCTCTCCAAACTGTCTTGATTTTTGCATACTCCTCTCTCTCATCCGTACCGAGTACCCTACTGGAACCGAAGCATACCTGTTGCCGTTGTGTACACACATTTTAAACTGCTCTTGGAAGTGTCAATAAACAGTCACCACTCACCTGCATCGTATGTTGGGAGTCCCATAGCGAGTAGTAGGCCTGCAACTTCACTGCAATACACAAGGTTACCATCTGACTGGAAGAGCCTCCGCAGCTCTGCTTCTCTGTTACGATAAAATGTTACTCTTGTGCCATGGTCCAGTAGCCATTTTTCATGCAACCTCGAAGCCAACAGCTCAGGGCAACTTCGGCAAATACAACTCCTCATACAAGATCGTTCAGTTTACCCTGGGTGAACAATGACGGACCATCCGATTGTATTTCAGATGGATGATAGACATTATCCAGGTCATTGGCATCCATACATGGTAGACGTACTAAAGTTAACATGCTTCCCGAATATCGACCGCAGTAAACTTGCTGCTACTGTAGATATATGCGGAAGGTAACGTCTTATACAGCCTACGTAGTGCGCACATGAATTTTGTCATTCCTAGGGAATATGCAAAATAGGGATCCATGATTGCACGAAAACGGGATGTGATACAGCAAATCCGAGAATATATATGGAATCAGCACCTCCGAATTACTATATATATCTGCTACAAAAGTCCATCCAAGAAAAATTTCACCTTTTTTCGTCTAATGCGATTTTTCATTTTTTCCTAAATGGATGATCGCACTCTGAAATATCTATTCGGCCGAATAGCGAAGTGATTATTCGGCCGAATATTCGTATTCGGCCGAATACTTTTAGCCGAATATTTGGTATTCGGTATTCGGCTTTTTCACTATTCGGCACATCCCTAATATATATATATATAAATATATATATATATATATATATATATATATATATATATATATATATATATATATAGTTGGTGATATATATATATATATATATATATATATATATATATATATATATATATATATATATATATATATATATATTAAATATTTGTTTAAATATATCAACTGTGTAAGAAATTATCAACAGTTGTCAGCTATTTTTTTTTTTTTTTTTTTTTATAGTTAACACCACCGCTCACGGGCAGAGCCCTATTCAATGAGGGGATCTACTCAATTTACGTCTGAGTAAGACGAAGCTAAGCCTAAAAAGAAAATTGCTCACACTCTATATTTGTATATGCAAATATAACCTCTACCTCATTTGGAGGTTCTAGAAAGATGTCTCTAATTTTCTTTATTATTTATTTTTTCATTTTATGAGTCAAAAATTTAATATTATTTTCTTTAACCTTTTCTTTAACTTTTTTTTTAAATTCTCTAAAATTTATCAAAATTAGGGTTGCTGGCATCATATTTATCAAACTTTTATATGGCCATACCTGCCATCACTTCGTTTCAACAATATTACTAAAGTCAAATAAACTTTTGGTTGTACCAGCACCATCTAATTTCGTTGAAGAATCCTATTTTCTTTATCAGAGGAGCATTCTTTCAACACTTTTTAATCACTTTCTAAACAGATTTGTTCTGAGTTCTCAGAACTATCTGCAATTTTCAACATCATTTTTAATGACCACAGGTTGTTTATTACATTTTTGGAGAAAAAAAAATTGATGTTGTATTCTAAATGATCAAATATTTTCCAAGTGAAATACGAAATTTTTGCAACTAAAGTAGTTTCAATTCAAAGCTGGAGTAGGTTGCCAGGTCTTTCTCCAGACCAGAGCCGTGTTAGCCTGCTTGGTATTTCTCCAAACAATACACAATTCACCACGATAAGCACGGTTTGATTTTGAAGGGTGGCTTATATATAATTGTATACATAAGCTTATTGACCAGGAATACCAAAAAATTCTCATTTCAAAACGTCTTTCATTTTAAAATCTTGGTCAGTTTTTATTTCTTAAAGTTACATTTGAAAGTTATAAGACTAAATGATAAAAATTATCAAATTAAATAATATTACCAGTCGTAAGTTCTTATTTTGATAGTTTTTTATTCTTTTGGTATAAAAACTAAAACTTCTCTATAAAGACCCAGTCAAAATTGCTTATTATTATTAGTTATTATTATTATTATTATTATTATTATTATTATTATTATTATTATTATTATTATTATTATTATTATTATTATTATTGTTATTTTTATATATATATATATATATATATATATATATATATATATATATATATATATATATATATATATATATATATATATATATATATATATATATATACACCATTTAAAGGGGTTTTTATAAAGATGACCGTGGTCAAACCTTGACCATAAGGTCATCCCACTTATGCTATCCACATCCCAGCACAAGTCTTAGGAGAGCAATGCTCTTCTTAATTACCATTTTACTCAATTCTAAGCTGGTAACCGACACTGGGAGCTTCTTCAGATGTTCCAGAAGACTTTTCTTGATTACTCCCAGTGCTCCTACCACTATCGGGATCACTATTATGTCATCAATTTCCCACATTCTTCTTATTTCGTGCTTCAATCTTTGATATTTCAATTCCTTTTCGTTCATAAGCCACCAAGTTATTGTCTAATGGAACTCCCACCTCTATTAAATAGCATTTCTGTTCCCTCTTATCTTTCACTACTATGTCAGGTCTATTATGGGTGACTGCTATATCAGTTGGGATAGCACAATCATACAATATCAACGCCTCTTCATTTTCTTCTATTTCAGGGGGATTATGCTTCCAGTAACTCGTCACTTCCAATCTGATATTATATTTCTGGCACAATTTGAAATGTATAAGACTACAGATGGTGTTGTGTCTTTCTGTATACAGATGACGATTCAGTAGAACTTGACACCCCGCTAAGATGTGAGAAACGGATTCTGTGTCCTGCTCACATACTCTACATCTGTCACTGATGTTTTCTTTTTCAATGTGCTTCCTGTGCCATCTTGTTCGAAGAGTGCGATCTTGCGCTGCTATTACCATTCTTTCCTCTTCTGCTTTAAGTAAGCCTTTACTGAATATTTCTACCGATTTGTCTCCATCAATGTATACTTCCCCCAATAACTCTTTATATTGCTTTGCCATTGCTTGACTCTTCCATTGGTTTATATGTTTTTGTCTCCTATTCTCCCCATATCTGTCTTTGGGATATTTCACTTATTTTTGTTGTTTTTTTCCTACCATCCCTGGACCTGATTTGTTGTGATATTGTGTGCCCGCATGTAGTCTCTCTTCTTTTTTATAATGAAGGTCGAGTCCGGTTTGTTTCTTTCATGCATTTCTCTGTATGAATTTCTTTGTTGAGCTCTCCAGGTATTCACCTATTCCGATGATCTCTTTCTTGTATACCTGATCCAGCTCCACCATTCCCATTCCTCCTTCTTTCCGTTCTGTGTACAATCGATAATATTTGTCCCTTGTATATCATCTTATGTGCATTTAGCATTTTTCTGGCCGAGATGTCAAGTTGGTTCAGATCTTCTTGATACCAATCTATTATTCCACAGCTATATAAGATGACTGGTACCGCAAACGTTTTAATGGCCTCTACTTTGTTTTTTGCTGTTAATTCTGATTTTAATATTAATTTTGTTCTTTTTAAGAATTCTTTCTTCAGTTTCTCTTTCATTTTTTTATTTCAATTTTTTTCCGATTCTTCTATACCTAGGTATTTATATGTATTTTCCTGTTGTAACTAGGGGATGGTAGTTTGATCAAGCATGATGTTCTCACTCTCCACTCTTCTTTTCTTAAATTCCATATTTATATCATCTGAGAATTTTTTTACGATCTCTATCTGTCTGGTAGTTTCCTCCCTATTTGGTGAATATAACTTTAGGTCATCCATGTAGAATAGATGAGAGATTATTTTTGGTTTCTTTTCACTTCTTGGATTAATCCTGTAACCATTTTCAATGTTATTTATAAGATTACTTAGGGGGTTAATGGCGAGTATAAATAATAGTGGAGAGAGAGAATCTCCTTGGAAAATACCTCTCCTTATTCTAACATTTTTTATTTCCATACAACCTTTCTCATGATTTAGTTTCAAGTTAACTTTCCATTGTTCCATTCCTTTATCTATAAAATTTATAACGGTGTCACTTATTTTATATATTTTTAAAATTTCCTTTATCCAACTATGGGGAACACTGTCGTAAGCCTTCTGATAATCAATCCAAGCCATACTGAGATGTTTTTGTTTTTGTCTACTATTTTCCATTACCATTTTGTTAATTAATAATTGATCTTTAGTACCATATGCATTTCTAACACAACCTTTTTGTTCTTCATTTATTATGTTGTTGGTCTCTGCATGCTAATATACTCTGTTTGAAATTATTCCAGTTAATGTTTTACACAGTAGGAAGGCACGTTACTGGTCTATATTTAGATGAATTTTTAGTTTCCATTGATTTTGGGATCAAGATTGTATCTCCAGTCGTTAGCCATTCTGGCAGGGGTTCCTCCCCTTCAATTAATCTGTTTAAGCATTTCACAAGTGGTTCCATTAGGCTTGTAATTTTCTTTAGCCATACATTATGAACTTTATCAGGTCCTGGGGCCTTCCAATTTCCGAAGTTTTTTATGACTTGCTTTACTTCCTTCTTCACTATAGGTGGAAACCTCATTCTATCTATGTTGTTTATTATCTTGACTGTTAACAATTTCATTTTTCCAATCTGCTTGAGCATTATGCTCTCTATTGTCCTCATAGATATTCCTCCAAAATTGATCTACTTCCTCCTTTTTTGGTGGGTTTTTTACTATTATGTTGTCATTTTTCAGTTCTCTATATAATCTTCCTTGGTCTTGATTAAATATTGTTCATTTCTTATATATATATTTATCTTTCTATTTATATATATGCTATATATATATATATATATATATATATATATATATATATATATATATATATATATATATATATATATATATATATATATATATATATATATATATATATATATATATATATATATATATATATTTATCTGTGTGTGTGTGTAATTGACATCCGACTCTAAAAAACATCGGTATTTCGATAGTATAGATAGTTTTTTCCTTTAAAGAAGTATTGCTAATTTTCCACCACCACCAACACACACACACACACACATATATATATATATTTATATATATATATATATATATATATATATATATATAAGTATATATATATATATATATATATATATATATATAGGTATATATATATATATATATATATATTCTTGGATAGGTAAATGACATTCCATCCTCTGACGAAGAAGCTGCAGCAAATTCTGTAGCAGCTGTTCCAACATCATTTATAATCGAAGAAAAATCATTCTGCAAGGAAACGGCCTAATCTGAGAGTTCTTGCTTACGTTCATTCTGCATATTAGTGACGGAACAGCGATACAATCGATCTTACTTGGGGAAATGTTTCTTCCAGGCTTGACACCTTGTTTTTTGTTGGTCGTGCAAAAAATAAGAAAGAAGAAGAAATTGTTGAGAATGAATCCAGTATATACGCAGACATTGTGCAAGGAACCTATACAGATACATACAAACTTTTGGTTTACAAATCCCTGAATGCGTTTTACTGGATAACTAAAAATTGTGCCTCTGTCCAGTGGATCATCCACGCAGATGACGACATTCTTTTGGATGTTAATTATTTTTTCAAATTCTTAGACCGTATAGAACGTTATAATATACTCATAATTTTATAAAATACATTACTCAATAATTATTTAATAAATTATGAAAATTTTTGAAAAAATCGTTAACTTTTAAGAGTGATTTCTATAAATTTAGTTAAATGTGATAAAATTTATAAGAAAAAGCTCACGTTAATTTTAGAAATGATATTATAATAATACATTTTTATTAATTTGAAATATTTTATTAAGTCTAATAGAATTTGATATTTAGTATATATTAAAAACATAATATTATTGATAAATTCAATTTATAAAAAGTATTCATTGTTTAGAGTACGAGCGCGGTATACCAAACAATTAATAATTCTGACACTCATGTTCTGCACATGCCTTTTTTGTAGTGATACTATTAGGGGAGCACATTATTCCGAGTCACGACATTTAACTTTAATATTTACACAATTGTATTGTAGCACTAGAAATTATTATCTCTGAATATCAAACAGCTGAAATTTTCAGATTTTGCCAACGGAAGAAACTATTCGTGTCTGATTAGTAAATATATTAGGGAAAAATACAGGGATAAAATATAATATATGATATGAGGTGTCTTTTAGATATGTGTACGTAAAATATTAAGTATAACACTCTTTATAGGAATATACAACCAGCGGGTCACACAATATTTAGATATACTCACAGAATTTATGATATAGGTAGACCAACATATTACCTCTTTGTGTTTTTCCAACATAGATTAATGTATATATTTGGACATAACATACTCAACAAGCACAAATATTGAAATCTGGCCATTAAAAAAACGATCCAATTTTAGACACCTAAAACATAATAAATTCTCTTTTCTGCCATTCCTATCATCTGCATATTTCACCATCGAAACACATTTATCATCTTTTACCATAAAACACACGACTCACAAAACTACCGTTAAAAAACTTCAATTTTAAGGATTACACAACACATAATCTACACACATCTATGCATATACACTGCCAAAAATACTAAAGCGCACAACACACAATCTCACGAGAGCGGGCTAACTTTTAAGAATCTATACACACAAAACACACACACAAACACACACACACACACACAACAAATACTATGCATCTATAATGTTGGAAATAATTTATAGAATGGACTTAGCAAATGTCGATATGAGGCAATAAATTGTATATATTTTTTTTTTTGATATAGACGTTTACTCTTGTACCTGACCCTCGCACTGCACTTTATGAAACCTAATAATTACCGGTAACTTAACACAAACAAAATAACTCTAACGCTGAAATTATCTTATATTTAATATGTATCGTTTTCCATAATTAAGATATTAATTAAATTTTTATTTTTTAATCCTCTTTTATTTATAATATAATATCCTATAATTTAAATACGTTTTTCTGTCGTCTCTTTTCCGAGAGAATTACTATGACATATTTTTCATTTGAATATACTCCACCAATTAGTTCCTCCTTCGCAGTCCTAGCAAAAGTGTAGGAGGGGAGATGAAGCTCTCGCTGCCGTAGGTTTGAAAGATCACCATAACACTCGCAATAAGTGTCGTTAAGATATTATGAGAGAAATATATATTTAGAAATGCTGTTGAATTTATTAGGGTAATTTAATAATCAGGAGTTTATAATTAAAATATAAACTGTTATAATTATTTTATTATTTAATAAAATAAAGGTTCTATATTTTTTCTTTTACTCATAGATCAGCGTGATAAAATATAAAGAAAAAGTGCGTTCTAATTTGATTATTTATCAGGGAAAGGAGTTATTCAGTTTTTTTGAGAAGAGTTCAATTTTCTTATTGTTTAAATATCCATAGGGGTGGTTATCTTATTTGCAATGCAATCATGCAATCTTGGTAAGGGAACTTTACTTGGTGAGTCTAATTATAATAAAACAAATTTATTATTAGAAATTTATCATTAATAAAAACCGGTCAATTAAATAAGATAATAACACCTAAAAAACTATTATAATAAATATCTACATTCTACGTTATTGCCACTAAACCGACCATGGGTAGGGTAATACAATCAATTATATTAATTCATATATGTCCTATGGTAAAAATAAACCGTTTAAATACAATAGATTTTAGTGAGTAAATAATTTTAATCAAATATGTTATAATGAAATAATTAGGGGTAAAAAATCCGTACTTTTAACGAGTTATCTTAATTTTGTAAATTGTTAAATAAATTAATGAATAAAAAAGCGAGTATCAATTACTTTAGATAAGTTATATACATTTTTTATTAAAGATCCAGCGAATATATGCACATTGCGTCAAGACATGACTGAATGCAAAACTTCATAAGTCTGGTGAAACAATTTTTAATAAAAATCATTTATTTTGAGTTAAATAATTTTCGTTTAAATCTCAATTAAAATGGTTCAAGTTTAAATAAATCTTTATAAATTAAGATATTTCGCACTCTTATTCCTTGTGTCCTTTTTCTGTTAAATAATGAAATACAAATCCTATGCCAAATAAAGAGTGAAATCAAATTATATACATTATTTATTTTCCAAAAATTCTTGAAAATAATACCCCTTTAAAAACATCAATTTAATAATAATTAAGATAAATTAACCAAAATAATATATTTACTGATTATTCAAAAGAGCATAAATTATATTCATAAAAAATTACGTAATAAATTTATTATTATTTTATATTTAATTTTTAGTAATTATATATAATAGAAAATTATTTAAGAAAAAATAAACAAAATATTTTAGGAAGTTAAAATTTTTTTATATTTAACAGGTTTCAACAATACCATATAATGAAATATTATGGTATTAATATAAAAACAAATAATTGAAATTTCCATTAAAAATCCTACTTAATTTAAGCACACCTAAAACTATTAATAATATATATATAATATATATATAATTCGCTACTTATTTATTGATTATTTTGAAAAGAAATCACCATTTCGAATGAAACATAATTTATACAGTCTCAGGTTTTAGTTGAGCGATTACTAGTATTTTAAATAAAATACTAATTGGTAAAAATTTACCTCAAAAAAATTGAAATGGATTTTTCGGTTATTTGGTAAAAATAATCAAACTTTCTAAGATGATTCTAAAGGACAATATCAAGTGGGAGATTAATTACGCCTTTCTAAAGAGAAGTTATAAAAAATTAATACTATTTTTGTTACAAAAATGTTTTCACAATTTTGATAAGAGTTAGATAATATTTTGGTACGGAAAACAAATTTTCGCACTTTTAATACGAGAAAAAATTTCTGGTAAGTTCAATTGAAAAAGAAATTTTCTATTTTTTCACTGCTTTTTTATATGGAACTTGCATTTCCCATGAGCTCCATTTATTATATTATTTCAAAATATGTGAACAAGTAGTCATATTTAAAGAATTATTATTAGAAGAAATTTAGCAACCAACCTTTTCAATGTGGATGAATAGTTTATGAAGGAATAAAATCTCAGATTGTTCTTGTATTATGAGTATACACTAAACATAAAGTTTTTTTATGTTAATAATATTATAAAAAAAGAGATAAAATATTAGGTAATAGTTTTAATAACTTTTTATTTTTGGTATATATTTAAAAATATTATTCTGAGATATCACACAACTAAATAAGAAAAAAAGTTATATAAATATAGAGTGAGTTCTAACTAATGATAAACCAAATCATAAAATTAGTCTTAGAGATATAAACATTATATATATAACAGCCTAGCAGCAGCAGTCACGATTATTTATACAGTACAATATTAGATCAATATTGTGTAGTGTAGGAATATTAACTATATACTAATTAATTCTAATTTAATATACAATATTGTTTATTAAGTTTATTATTTACAACAGTAATGATGACACTAGAAAAATTAAGCTGTTACAAAATATACTCAATTTTTACAAGTATTTGTTTATTCTACAATTATTTGACAAGAATTTTTAAGTTATTGAGAAAAGAATCGATAATCATTTTTATAAGATTCTATATATTTTATAAATGGCAAGAGTTTGTAAATAACCTTTATTTTTGTATGAATGTTAGTAAATTTTTAAATCAATAAAGAAAGGTATTTTCACAACTATGCAAAATAAATATTTTCTTGATAAAAAAAATAAATATTGTAAATTTCAAAGTAAACATTTCACCAACTATTTATTATAACTAATACTATTAACAAATCGCTTTTCTATTTTTTTGATTACCATTTCAATGAAACAATTCATTTGTTATTCAAAATGGCTTTGATAAATTATCTGTAAAAAAATAGCAATTTATCTATTGAATATCCAAAAATAGAATGCATAAATGTATGAAATTTAGGAAATTCGTACTTTTAAGAGTTCTAATTTTTAAAATGTAAAAATTTAAGAATAAGCGTAACTTAATAATAAAAAAGTTAAAGTTTTTTGTTTTAAGAGCAGTATCTACAATATTTAAATTTTTTGTATTAATTATTTAATTTCAAATATTTGTAAATTTGCTTAAAATACGTCAATTTAAGAGCTTAAACAATAACTACTTGTTTATTTTCAATATTTAATATGCAATAATTACATCAAGATGACATAATTTTTAAGTCAAATCACGCAGACAAGATCCATGTAGTATCTAATTTTAAGAGAGTTACCAAAATAATTCAAATGTTAAATATTTGGAAAAAATCGGTAACTTTAAGAGTTCTATAAATTTGTAATGTGAAAAAATTTAATATATAAGCGTAAATTTAAGAAGTTATAAATTTGTTTTATTATTAAATACAAGGTTTTTCATAACAGTAACAATATTGGCTATTTAAAAAAACTAAAATAGTGAAATTTTCATTAAAAATCGTCACTATTAATGGACTAACCTAAATATTATAAATTTCACTTTCTGCTTTTTGAAATTGCATTTTTCAATAATAACAGCATTTTTTTTTACCAAAATTGACTGAAAATATGCAGTTAAGATAACTCAATTTTAAGTTTTTAGCCAATAATTTCTCAAAATGTTGAAATTTTAGGAAGAAATCGTACTTTTAAGAGTTTCTAAATTTGTGTAATGTGAAAATTTAGGTAAAAGCGTAATTTGGAGAAGTTAAATAATTTATTTTATTAAAACAGGTTTTTATCACTAATGAAAATATTTGGTATATAAAAACCAATATAGAAATTCTTTTAAAATTAACGTCAATATTCAATTTATCAAATAACTATTAATTAAATTCCGCTTTCTGCTTTTTGAACAATTGCATTTCAATGTAATAAGACATTATTTTCAAATTGGCAAGAAAATATACGAAAGTAAGGAAATAATATTCCAAAATAATTTCAGATTCTTGGCTCTTATTCAAAAATCGTACTTTTAAAAGATTCTAAATTTGTAATTGAAAATTTAAGAAAAAGGTAATTTATTACGAAGTTATAAATTTTTTATTAAAACATGGTTTCACAACTAAAGGTATAAAGGTTAATATAAAAACAACTATTGAACAATTCATTAAAAAAAGTCCAAATTAAGAATCTACACTATAAACTTATTAAAAATTCGCTTTTCTGCTTTTTTGAAATTGCATTTCAATGAGAAGCACATTATTTTTTTCAATATATTTGAAAATACCGTTAAAAATACACAATTTTTAAAATTTACCAAATAATTTCAACATGTTGAAATTTAATGAAAAATCGTACTTTTAAGAGTTCTTAATTGGTAATGTGAAAATTTATAGAAAAAGCATATTTTTAGAAGTTAAAATTTTTTATTAAAACAGGGTATTTCAAACAACTAAAGGTAAGAATATTTAGTGATAGTAAAAACAGAGTATTGAAGAAATTTCATGTAAAAAAGGTCAATGTAAGAGACCGCTAAAACAAATTAATAAAATTCTCTTTTCTGCGTTTTGAAATTGCATATCCAATGAAACAGATTATTTTTTTCAAATGCTGAAAAATACCGTAAAAACTCATTTTAGAAAGATTTACCGAATTAAATTACAAATGTTGAAATATTGGGAAAAATCGTAACGTATTAAAGAGGTTCATAAGAAGTATTGGAGTAAATCGAGGGGTGAAAATTTAAGAAAAAAGACGTCATTGATTGAGAAAAGTTAAAAAGTTAGTTTATAGTTAAAACAGACGGTGTTTATGTCACACGCTAATAGGATATATTTGGTATAATTAAAACAATAATTGCAATTGCAGTTAAAAAACGTCAATTTTAGACACTTACCTAAAACAAATAATAATTCTCTTTTCTGCTGGTATTTTTAAATTGCAGTTCAATGTAAACATCATTATTCTCTTTCAAAATGCGTGAAGAATAAGCTACGTTTAAAACCATAATATTTTATAAGAATTACAATATTTCAAATGTTTTTAAATTTAGGAAAATATCGTACTTTTAAAGAATCTTAAGATTACTTAATTGATGAAAATTTAATGAAAAAAAGCGTATATTTAGAAGTTAAATATTATTTTATTAAAAAGGTTTTCACACTAATGAAATATTTAGTGTATAAAATAAACACAAATATGTAAAATATCACTTAAAAAAACCCGTCACATTTAAGACACCAATAATATTCAAACTAAATTCACTTTTCCTTGACTTTTTGAAAGAATTGTCATTTCAATGAAACCATTATTTTTCAAATGCTGAAAAAATACCGGTTAAAAATCAATTTTAAGAATTTACCAATATAATTTCAAATGTTGAAATTTATAGGAGAAATCGTATATATATATAAGAACGTCTCGTTTTTCTTTAGAAATTATTAAGAAAAAGCGTAATTTTTAGAAGTTAAAATTTTTTATTAAAACAGGTTTTCAACAACTATGAAATATTTGGTATATAAAAAAATCAAATATTGAAATTTTCATTAAAAAACGTCAATTAAAGACACCAAATAAAACTATTAATAAATTCACTTTTTTTTCTGCTTTTTGAAAATTGCATTTTCATGTGAAAACCCATTATTAACTTTCAAAATAATGCTGAAGATACGTTAAAAATCATATTTTAAAGATTTTACTCAAAATAATTTCAAATGTTGAAAATTAAGGAAATATCGTACTTTTAAAGAGTTCTAATTTGTAATGTTAAAATTTAAGATAAAAAGCGTATTTTAGAAGTATATAATTTTTTATTAATAACAGACTAGTTTTATTAATAACAAAATAGGTATATAAATAAACAACTATTGATTTCTTTAAAAAAGTAGTAATCAATTAAGAAACCTCAAACTATTAATAAATTCGCTTTTCTGGCTTTTGTAAAATTGCTTTTCAATGAAACACATTATTTTTTCAATATTATCTGAAAATACCTTTAAAAACTCAATTTAAAGAGAATTACCAAATAATAATTTCAAATGTTGAAATTTATCAAAAATCGTACTTTTAAAGGAGTTCTAAATTTGTAATGAGTAAATTTGAAAAAAAAGACGTAAAATTTTAGAGTTAATAATATTTTTTATTAAAACAGGTTTTACAACTAATGAAATATTTGGTATGTAAAACAAATATTGAATTTCATTAAAAAACGTCAATTTAAGACACTAAAACTATTAATTAATAAATCGCTTTTCTGCTTTATTGAAATTGCATTTCAATGAAACATCATATATTTTTTGTTCAAAATTCTGAAAATACGTTTAAAAAACTCAATTATTTAAATTTACCAAATACTATCAAAAATGATTGAAATTTAGAGAATAAATGTGGTAATTTTAAGAGTTCTAAAATTCGTAATTTGAAAATTAAGAAAAGCGTAATTTTTTAGAAAGTTAAAATTTTTTTAATTAAAACTGTGGTTTCGACAACTAATGAAATATTTGGTAATATAAAACAATATTGAAATTTCATTAATAAACGTAAATTTAAGACACCTAAACAATTAATAAAATTCTCTTTTCTGGCTTTTTGAAATTGCATTCTCCATGAAATAACACTTACTTTTTTTATCAAAGTGCTGAAAATACTATATAAAAACTCTCATTATATTTTTAAGATTTACCAAATAATTTACAAAATGTTGAAATTTGGAAAATTAAACACTTAAGAAGTTCTAAAATTTGTAATGTTGAAAATTTAAAGAAAAAGGTAATTTTAGAAGTTAATAATTTTTTTATTAAAACAGGTTTTCACTAAAAATGAACTGATATTTGGTATATAAAAAGCAATTTATTGAATAATTGAGAATTAATAAAAAGATACAATTTAAAGGAATACCCTATTAAAACTATTAATAAATTCCTTTAATCTCTGCTTTTTGAATATTACGCATATATCAAATGAAACACTTAAATTTTTCAATGACATGAAATACCGTGATTAAGAAAACTCAATTTTAATGAATTTAACAATAAAACCAGAATGAAGTATGTAGGAGAAAAAAATCGTACTTTCTAAGATTCATAAATTTAAAATGTGAAAATTTAGAAAAAGCGTAATTTTACTTGAGGTTAATAATTTTTTATTAAAACAGGTTTCATTCAATTACACTGAATAATATTTGGGTATAACTAATTATAATATATGAATTCAGAGTCATGTAAAAAAGACACTCATTTAAGAACACCTAAGAAACTATATAACAAATGCGACTTTTTCCTGCATTTTTGAAAATTGCATCTTCTCAAAAAAAAAAAGCATATATTTTTTTTAATGCTGAATAATACCGTTAAAAACTCAATTTATGAATTACCAAATAATTTCAAATGTTTGAAATTTAGAATTCGTCACTTTTCATATTAGGGTTTAGATAGTGAAAATTTTAAGGAAAAGCGTAATTTTTAGAAGTTAACAAATACTTTTTATTAAAAAGGTTTTCACAACAAATGATATATTCTGGTATAGGGCATAAAAACCAAATATTGAAAATGGGAGCATCACAAAAAACGTCAATTTTTAAGACACTAAAAAATTTTAATATTTCTTCTCTTTTTCTGGTTATTTTCATTACTTCCAAATGAGCACGTTATTTTGTAAAATGCTGAAAATACCGTTAAAAACTATAAATTTTAAGATTTACCTAATAATATTTAAAATGTTGAATTTAGGAAAAATCGTAATCTTAAGAGTTCTAAATTTGTAATGTGAAAATTTAAGAAAAAGCGTAATTTTAGAAGTTAAAATTTTTTATTAAAACAGGTTTTCACAACTAATGAAATATTTGGTAAAAAAAAAAAATAGTGAAATTTAAAAAACGTCATCTTAAGACACCTAAAACTATTAATAAATTCAACTTTTTCTGCTTTTTTGAAAATTGCAATTTCAATGAAACACATTATTTATTTTCAAATGCTGAAAATACCGTTAAAAACTCAATTTTAATTTTAAAACCAAAATAATTTCAAATGTTGAATTCTTGAAAATAGTAGTTTTCAGAGTCGAAACGGGCAAACTGGTGAAAAAGTAATATCAATGATTTCGGAAGTTATAATTTTATTAAATACAGGTTTTTTCACAACATAATCAATATTTGGTATAATAAAAACAAATTATTGAAATTTATTTTAAAACGTCAATTAAAGACACCAAAACTATTAATAAATCGCTTTTCTGCTTTTTGAAATTGCATTTCAAATGAAACACATTATTTTTTCAAATTCTGAAAATACCTTTAAAAACTCAATTTAAAGAATTACCAAATAATTTCAGATGTTGAAATTTATCAAAAATCGTACTTTTAAGAAGTTCTAAATTTGTAAGTGAAAATCTTAAGAAAAAGCGTAATTTTATGAGTTAAAAATTTTTTTATTAAAACAAGGTTTTCACAACTAATGAAATTATTTGGTATATAAAACAAATATTGAAATTCATTATAAAAAAAAGTCAATTTAGAACTAAACTATTAATAAATTCGCTTTTCTGCTTTTTGAAAATTGCATTTCAATGAAACACATTATTTTTTCACAAGTGCTGAATACCGTTAAAAACTCAATTTAAAAAATTAACCAATAATTTTCAAAGTTTTGAAATATAGAAAAAATCGTACTTTGAAGAGTTTTTAAATTTGTAATGTTGAAATTTTAGAAAAGCGTAATTTTAGAGTGAAAATTTTTTATTCAAACGGTTTTCCACAACTAATGAAAATATGTTAGTTATATATAGGGCATATTTGAAGTTTGAATCCACTCGTCAATTTTGACACCTAGTTATAATTCTCTTATTCCTTATGTGTATTCCTTAACAGTTAGCATTTTCAATCGATAACACATTTATCATTTTTTCAAATGCTGAAAATACACGTTTAAAAACATCAATTTTAAGTATTACAAATAATTACAACATGTTGAACATTTAAGGAAAAAATCGTACTATTAAGAGTTCTGAATTTGTCAGGTAAAAGTTCAAAAAGAAAAAAGTCGTAATTTTAGAAAGTTAAAAGTTTTCTTATAACAAATAATGTACAGAAACTAATGATATATTTTGGTAATATAAAAAATATTGAAAATTGCATTAAAAAACGTCAATTTAAACATAAAACAAATATAAATTCTGTCTCTTTTCTGCTTTTTTATTGCATTTCCATGAAACAATTTTTTTTCAAATCGCTGAAAATACCGTTAAAAACTCAATTTTAAGATTTACCAAATAATTTCAAATGTTGAAATTTAGGAAAAATCGTACTTTTAAGAGTTCTAAATTTGTAATGTGAAAATTTAAGAAAAAGCGTAATTTTAGAAGTTAAAATTTTTTATTAAAACAGGTTTTCACAACTAAAGAAATATTTGGTATATAAAAACAAATATTGAAATTTCATTATAAAGTCAATTAAAGACAACCAACAAAACTAATTAATAATTCACTTTCGTCTGCTTTTTGAAAATTGCAATTTCAATGAAACACATTATTTTTTCATATGCTGAAAAATACCGTTAAAAACTACAATTTTAAGATTTACCAAAATAATTTTCAAAATGTTGAAATTTTTGAAAATCGTATATATAAGAGTTCTAAATTTGTAATGTGGAAAATTTAAGAAAAAAGCGTAATTTTAGAAGTTAAACAATTTTTTATTAAAACAGGTTTTTTCAACTATCGAAATATTTGGTATATAAAAAACAAATATTGTGAAATTTCATTAAAAAAAACGTCACTTTAAGACATCCCCAAAACGTATTAATCAAATTTCACTTTTCTGCTTTGAAAATTTGCATTTCATGGATAACCTTATTTTTTCAAATGCTGAAAATACCGTTAAAAAACTCAATTTTTAAGATTTTACCAAATAAATTTCAAATGTTGAAAATTTAGGAACAAATCGTACTTTTAAGAGTTTTCTAAAATTTGTAATGTTAAAAATTTTAAAGAAAAGCGTAATTTTTAGAAGTTATAATTTTTTTATTAAAACAGGTGTTTACAACTAATCTCAGATTATAATAAAACAAATATGAAATTACCAGTCATGAAAAGGTGAGTTTTAAATATTAAAGGGATTAAAATCACTCCCTATGTTATATGAATATTTTCTAGCTTGCAAATTCAAACTTTAAAATTATAGTTTGCATTTTTTATTTTCTGTTTCGAGGATACATCATATATTTCGTGGACTTATTTATTGTTTTTCACATTCTGGTGTATTCTCTTAATAACTTTCTTATTTTGTTGCGTTGGGATTTACCAAATAATTTCAGATGTTGATTAGTGTGTGTCTATTGGCAAGAGTTGTACGGTTTGTATGTTTAGTCTTTTTAGTAGTGGTCTCTGTTGAGGGGGTGGGCTTGGTCCTCAACTCGGATTTTTGACTACAGCGTTGATTTGAATGTTTATTGTAATCTAAGTACAGTAATTTTTTTGGGATTTATTGCAAATATTTATTTGTTATATTCGTATCAAATGGCTTATTTGTTATTTTCAACTTGTACTAAATATGAAATATTTGTGGTGTGTGTTACATTGTTTCTGTGTACTATAGATTCGCAAAGTATTTTGTTGATGCCAATTGTCGGTGTTCGTCATGATGTAAAACGTCAATTTAAAGAACACCTAAACTATTAATAAATTCGCTTTCTGCTTTTTGAAAATTGCATTTCAATGAAATACACATTATTTTTTCAAAAATTGAAAAATACCGTTAAAACTCAATTTTAAGATTTACCAAATAATTTCAAATGTTGAAATTTAGGAAAAATCGTACTTTTAAGAGTTCTAAATTTGTAATGTGAAAATTTAAGAAAAAGCGTAATTTTAGAAGTTAATTTTTTTATTAAACAGGTTTTTCCACAACTAATGAAATTTGGTAAAAAAATAAAAAAACAAATATTGAATTTCATTAAAAAACGTTCATTTTTAAACACCTAAAACAATTAATATAATTCTCTTATCTGCTTTTTGAAATTGCAAATTTCCATGAAACACATTATTTTTTCAAATGCTGAAAAAATACCGTTAAAAACTCATTTTAAGATTACCAAATAATTTCAAAATGTTGAAATTTAGGAAAAATCGTACTTTTAAGAGTTCTAAATTTGTAATGTGAAAATTTAAGAAAAAGCGTAATTTTAGAAGTTAAATTTTTTTATTAAAACAGGTTTTCACAACTAATGATATATTTGGTATATAAAAACAAATATTGAAATTTCATTAAAAAACGTCAATTTAAGACACCTAAAACAATTAATAAATTCCTCTTTTCTGCTTTTTGAAATTGCATTTCAATGAAACACATTATTTTTTCAAATGCTGAAAATACCGTTAAAAACTCAATTTTAAGATTTAACAAATAATTTCAAATGTTGAAATTTATTAAAATCTAGTTGTTAGAGTTCTAAATTTAAAATGTGAAAAATTTTAACGAATTTACCAATTTTAAGAAGTTAAAATTTTTTATTAAAACAGGTTTTCACAACTAATGAAATATTTGGTATATAAAAACAAATATTGAAATTTCATTAAAAAACGTCAATTTAAGACACCTAAAACTATTAATGAAACATTATTTTTTCTGCTTTTTGGAAATTGCATTTCAATGAACACAATATTTTTGAATCACATTATTGTTTCAAATGCTGATAATAC
>JABUQX010125710.1:0-5000 GCA_015478945.1 Trachelipus rathkii
GTATTAACCCAGAATAGTAAAGGATATTAGATAAGAAAATTTGGTTTACTATTAAATATTTTTATAGTTCTGAGGAGAAATAAGTAGCTCAAAACTTTGTAGGGTGGTTTTATATGTTTATTTCACTGAACGTAATCCTATATAAAGACATAGCTATCTGATATTGTGATATTAAAATAATTGATTGTATATTATACAATTTAGTACTAAGATTATATTTATTCTATAGGCGAATATATAATAAAGGTTTAGGTCGAGGAAAGGAATTATATTATATATCTTATTGGTACGAAGTATATGGAGGGATTGCAAACTTTACAGGTATATGGTGGTATCGATTATATTATGCGCGCGAGGTAGTAGAGTTCTGGCGGGGCACCATTAAGTATTTAGTATGATAATAGATAATATATATAAGAGTTCTAATATGAAATATATGAGATAATTCTATTCTTTATATTTTTTTATTATATATTATAATTAAGAAACAATGTGTCTATTATAAATCATCTATAAACACTAATATATTATACCCAAAAGACCTAATATAATATTTATTAATATATTATATAAATTTTATATATTACTATATATTAAGTCCTATACCTACCCATTATATATTCTCAAATCACTATCACTTACATCTCATCCCGATATAGTGCTCAGAATGATTCCTCTTCTAATTAGCATTAAAATATACATTCATTGAGATACAATGGAGAGAGTGTTGAGTATATTATGTAAAACAGCTTATGGTTATGTGGATCCATGTCACATATTAGTGATTCTTTCCTATGCATAGATTTTATTAAATAAATAAACAATATCTTAAATAAACTTTCACATAACTTCCCTTTATCAAATAACGTCTAAAATTGAATTTCACGTTTAAAAGTTCTTGAAAGTTTTATAAAATTCTTATACTTTAATGAAACATAACAGCTCAAAGCAAGGGTACTATTTATACTACATAATTAGGTGAAACTACACTTGATTCATTATTTGTATGACTAGCTTGTTTTTTATATCATATTTTATCATATCTCGATAAGAACAAACCTGTTGCTTGCTTATATAAGAAAGAGATCGGAAATAAATTATTCTATCGCTTTGATACTTTACAATAAGTTGAGTTAGTTATATAATATTATCTAAATGAGAAAATTTATTTTTGTTATATTATTACAGTTGTCATCCAGACACTCACGGCATCAGCACGTCATTCAAATGGAGGTATGGTGTACACTTCGATTAGAACGTATAAATTGTATAAACCAAGAATATGATACGAATTTACATGGCATCCCGTCAATAATGCACGCATTGGTTAATAGAGAGTTTAAAAACTTGTTTATAGAAATATAAAGTTGACCTAAATCTAAAAAAGAATTCAGAATGTGGTTTAAAGAACAATGCTAAAACATGTTCTGGAAAACGCTCACACTTATCCTTTAACCATGTCTCTGTGGTATTATTACAAGTGAGAGCAAATAATTCGTACAATTATAACACGAGAAAATTAAGAAACTAAAAAACGAACGTATTCTATTACATCGTATAAGCATTAAATGCAGTTATATATGTAATTTTACAGATTTATTCTCGCCGGAACAGGAGGGAAAATGTCTTATTAAGGATAATACTTAAATCGATACAAATCTACCTTATTTTAAATATAATTAGTTAAGATACATTAAACCTTAAATATTCTAAGAAATTCCAGAAGCCAAAAATTTGAGAAAAAGACTTCTTGAATATAAAGACTAAAAGAGCGGGTGCGGTCGTGCTATTTTTTATTATCTGCTTTTAAAAAGAAGACAAATTGAAGTTAAGGAGAAAAATGTCGTCATTTCTAAATACGTAATCCTGAGGGTCTTGATATAGGTAAAATAATTAATTAGTTTTTCACAAATATTTTCATTACCCCCATTATTTATCCTCATTTATAAATATTTATTAATATTTATAATTATTTAATTTAATTATTATTATTACTTATTATTATTATTATTATATAATTTATAAATCTATTATTATTATTATTATTATTATTTATTATTATTTAAATATTAATTTAATTAATATCAATTTATTTAATATATTATTATTATTTATAATGGTTAATATTATTTTATTTATATATTATTTATTATAAATTATTTTTAAATTATTATTATTCTATTATTATTATTAATTATTATGTATTATTAATTATTATTATATTTATTATATATTATTAAACATAATTATTATGTATTGATTATTATTAAAATTATTGATTAAATATGATTATTATTATTATTCATTATTATTATTAATATTATTAATTGAGCGATGCTTGCCCAAGAAAACAATCACGTTGTGTACATTATTTAAAAACTGCACTGAGTCAGGACGTTTAAAATTAGAACATAATATTGGTTATTTCAGGCACGAATGATTGTCGAAAGGGCATAACTTAAACACATCTCTAAAGATCGAAGCCAAAATCTTTGAGTACATCTTTCAATACGGCCACCAATGGTCAATCACCTAATTAGGTAATATTTCTAAGCACTTCACCAATATTATAACGGACCATCGTGTACCGAAGTCAGAAACTAAAATTGCGGACGGCCTACTACTAGTCAAAATCGAGATGAGACCCAGACATTAATACAACCTAACACAATGCGTAATGATATATATAGAAGTCGACAAAATATGCATTTTATTTGGTGGGATTTGCTTATTAATATATCGTTCAAAAGATAAAACACTACATAACTTACAAACAAAATAATCCTCTGAAGAATGATCTAAGCGGATAGAGGACTGTAAAACGCGTCGGGAATATCTCTAATGGTACCATTCTAAAATCTTCTTCCTTTGTAAATTATTTTTCAAAAAATTATATTAAAAATAAGAGAACTACACCAATAATCAAAAAATTAATGAGAGATAGCTATAAGATTAAAACGTTTAGAAATGTATCAAACTTTTATTAAATCATATATTAGGCTTGATAGTGATTAGTTCTATATTAGTTATATTTTACTTATTATTAAGGAATTATTATTAAATTATTATATTATTATTCATTTTTATCTATATTATTATTATTATTTATTATATTATTATTATTATTATTTATTATTATTAATTATTATTTATTATTTTATTATTAATTATTATTATTAGTTTTTACATTATTACAATTATTATTATTATTTATGTATTATTAAATTATGATTTATTTATTTATTTTGTTAGAAAAAGGAATAATATACTGAAAATTCACTGAATATTCTATTATTATTTTTATTGATGTATGTAATTATTAATATTTAAATATTGATTCTTATCAAAATAAGTCATTTACTATTATTTATTCCATTATTTGGATTATTTTTATTATATATTATTATTTATTTAAGTTATTTATTTATTAATTTACTATGGGGTCACTTCATTATTATATTATCTATTTATATTTATTAATTATTATTATATTATTATTTTATTAATATACTTTTTATATAAATATTATTCCTATTATGATTTATTAATTATTATCATTATTTTTATTCATTAGCTACTAACTAATAATTAAAATATAATTATAATTTATATCTCATAATATTATTATTTATGGTAACTGATTGCCATGATTATTTATTATTGTAATATAGAATAAAATTATTATGACTATTATTATAATATTATTTATTATTTTATTAATATTGCTTGCTCATATTAATTATTTATTAGGTTACTAAAATTACGTTTATTTAATATTAATTAATTATTTCTCATTTATACTCTTTATAATCCAACATTTTTTATATATTATTTTAACTATTCCTCATTTATACTCATGGTATAATTATCAAATTAAATATAATCCAATATTCCTTATGAATTAAAAGCAAAAAAGCAGTTATCATTATCGTTATCTTGAATTTTATTAACTTTTATTATCTTTTTATTGATTTTCTTACTGGATTATCTTTCGTTGGAATCTTGAAACTTATTATTAACTTTAATTATCTTTTTATTCAACCAATTTATTATTTATTATTATCTAATATTTTATTATTTATTAAGATTCAAGTCAATTCAAAAAAATAAAGATAAGATTTTATTAAACTTTTAGCACTTTCCTAATTCCATAAACTTTTAGTTTTATCATTTTCTATTAAAATTTTCCGGAGGTCCAATTTGTATCAAATAAACAAATTTATAGTAGACTATAATTAAGACCTATTGATTCTGAGAATATACTATATCATTATTCTTATCAAAGAAATCTGAAATTATTTATTATTTTCTTATTTATTTCATTATATTTATATTGAGTACAATGGAAAAAATTTGTAATATCTAAAATATCTCACATGTTATATTCTTATTCTCGTTTTGTTTATTATAAAAAAATCACTGTAATTAATTTTAAATTTTTTAAATCAATTACTTTGCGCTTCCTTAATAATTTGTTAGACAAATATAAATCTCTGACATTTATGGCATACAGTTTGTAACGACCTTTCTACAACTAACTACGTTAGTTTAATTGATTTTAATAAATTTACCTTTTAATTTTAGTTGATATAGAATACTAATTCTATGTCTAATAGGGAACCCATTCTCCAAGACTAATAAAAACATAAAATAAGGAGAATTTTCAACGATCTCTTTATTTAATAGTTTTCCTTGAAACACGAATTGGAAGCAACTTCCTAAATTGAAAGAAGCCACCTCATTTTTATTATGCATTTTGCTTTCGAATGGAACGTCGGTTTTTTTTTCTGTTCTACGAGTATTCGCATTTGCGAACCAATAATATTGAAGTTCTGTCTTTCTTCTTCTTCGAGACATTTTTGAAACCATCAAGATGATATAATTGTTTTATATAAACGAAAATTTGATTGTTGTATTTCTCGTTTCGTTTGTATTACATGCTTCGGCCAGATTATAGTAATATATATAAATATATTAATATATATATATTATTATTATAT
>JABUQX010125710.1:22500-24294 GCA_015478945.1 Trachelipus rathkii
AGTAAATTACACAATAATTTAATATTGTAACCAAATAAGCATGAAAAGTATATTACGCTTCCTATGCCCAATGCTAAAACACAAATGTGTATAATTGTAGTTTTGAGGTAAAAAAAAAAATTTCAATTTTCGTTTTAGATGAGCTAACTAATAGAATAATTTTATATTTTATCCATATAAAAGAAAATTCAACTACAAAATTTAAATTACATAATTTAAAGATTATTGTGAATGACAAAGGTCTTCACCAATCATCACACAAAAATAAAATTCTCCTTACTAACAACCCGAGTATCCGTAATTAAAGTTTTAGGTTTGTTTTCATTTCTGTGCTGATAAATTACACTACGCCCATTTCACACTCTTAAATCATAATTATGTTGATACAATCAACGAGAAAGCTTCATTCTCACCAACATAACATCACAAACAATCTCTGCAAGGAATGCTGTAAACTACACTGCTGTTTGCTTTGTAGTTTTCCAGAGCACTCCCATAAGAAAAAACACTTTTAACGCTGTTATTATTTCCATAAACTACGTTCATATTTTAGAGAAATAAGAATTTTATGTTTGTATTTAGAGTAGTTGGCAGTTCAAGTACGTTTTCAGTAGAAAAGGGACGTTTTTCATTTCAGTTGTAACATCTTTTTTCTAGCCTGATATATTTCATTTGAAATAAAGTATATTCATGGTAACCTATTTTTTTTTTTTTTTTTTTTTTTTTTTTTTTTTAAAAGAGATAATTATAATTCATTATCTAAATATTGCTTTGAGTAAAAACGATAGGCAAGGAGGAACATGTCGACATAACTGATTATTTTGTAGATATTGTATGACTTGAGAAAGAGTGAATATCCGCAAATAAAATAAATACTAAATTCAAGTTCAGAGTTAGCTCGTATAATATTTATATCTAAAAGGGAAAAATTGGCATTAGTTTCTGTTTCATAAGTAAATTTTATGTATGGGATGTGACTATTACGCTCTATAGTCAAATTTTCAATATCAACACCTTAATTCAAAACCACAAAAGTGATTTCTAGGTATCTAAACCAGTTGGTGCTTGGTATTATTAACCTAGGGATGAATTTAATTTGAAAGAAACTCCATAAAACATACGTCAACACTGGTGAGATGGAGGAACCCTTGAGAAGACCCAAAGTTAGAAAATAAGTATTTAATTAAGTAATTTTGCGTCAGCCTTCAAGTGCTGCCATTGAAAAACATTTAAGCTCCTTTGGATCATATCATACTAAATTAAAAAAAAATTATTAAAGAATGAAAGAGTAGAAAAAAATAAAATATATATATATATATATATATATATATATATATATATATATATATATATATATATATATATATATATATATATATATATATATATATATATATATATATATATAATATTAATCTCATCATAGTTTCAGCGAATGAAACGTAGTTCCTTCGGAGTGAAACATATTTGTTCTGCGTATATGTATATATATATATATAATAATAATATAATATAATATATATATAATAATATATAATATATATATATATGCTATATATATATAATAATATATAATAATATATATATATAATATATCAATAATAATAATAAAATATATATATAATAATAATATAGATAACGGTATTGGTTTCGATATATGAAAAGACCGAAATAACTATAGATAAAAAACTGGGTAACTGCCAGACTAGTAATAATAGCAATAATAGCAATATATACCATATATAATAATATAATATGTATATATATATGTATATAATATATAAATGTAATAAA
>JABUQX010125711.1:0-15000 GCA_015478945.1 Trachelipus rathkii
GTGGAGGTTTTGAAGCAAGTGACTAAGCTTGTGCTATCTAGTTGTTCATCCACATCTCACATCGAGATGTGACATCGGTCGGGACCATTACTGGATTTCATACTACAAGGAGATAGAATACGGATGAATTGTTATTACCTGATTTGTATTCGTTATCATTTATCTTCAAAAATAATATCCAGTATTAAAGACTACTTCATTATTTCTTTTTTTAAAATGTAACAAATATAATTTATGTAAAACTTTTGGCTAGGGCTTGAATTTTCAGTCTTCCTTCTACACTGCTAGTTTTAGCGGTATTTTTATATTGTAATTTAGTTCCATTATAGTGTTATTTTTTTAGGTTCTATCCTGTTCTTCATATTGAAACTACGAGGTGATATGTCTTTCGATGCCAAAAATTTATTTGTCTAATTTTATCTATTTTATTTTTAGTTTTCTTCGATTACATGATGAAAGCTTTAAAATAAAACGTATATTTTTACGCTATTCCTTTTTTCTTATATATATTACTTATATATTATTTTATTATTATAATTTTATTATAGTTTATATTATTTATTATTAATATATATTATATATATATCATTAATATTAGTATTATATATATAATTAATTATATATATATAGTTTATAATGAGTGTTTATTGTTTATTATATATTTATTTTAATTCAAGAGTATTTATATATATATTACTTGTATATTTAATAAAATAAATTAATAAATTTATATATACTTATATTTTATATTATTTATTATTTATTATTATATATTTATTATTTATTATATATATAATATATATATATTAATTATTATACTTATTATATAATATTAATATATATATATATTATATATATATATACTCGAGAAATTCCTTTGAATGGATGAATGGTGAAGTTCTTCAGAAAATTCCACTTGTTTTATGCGACAGGTTTGCCTTAGTTTATAAGTGGATGGTGTTCGGACTGTTTCTGTTGAACTTGCATACTATGTGTGCATGAGTGGAAGTTGCTAAGTGGGTTTAACTTAGCTCTGTGGTATTGAGGTTTAGGCGTCTATTTTGAGAATCAAGCTTGTCATCAGCTCTTATCGGGTGTTATAGTCGAGGTTCAATTGCGAAGTGTGGTCTCTATTTGTGAGGAATGCTGGTATGAGGCATTTGGTCGAGGTCAGCTAGAGTTTCGGGTTTTTCAAAGATAGACCATCTTACATTCGCCCTCGGATCCTACACAGTAATATCGTTCGTTTATGAGTGTGTCGATTCATGTATGATTGTGTGGTAATGGTCTTGGGGATGGAGTAGTGTTCGAGCTAGCAGTCTGCTGGCTGAGGAGGGACGTGGACAAACTGCATACTTCGATATTATCATTGAAGTGTATTGGAGGTGTTTCAATAATGGATGGACAAATAGAGAAAATAGTAGAGCTAAATAGCATGCTTAAAACAAATCAGTCAGCGTTGAACGATTTAGAACATGATCCCTTCCGCTATCGCGGGGTATAGGTGGGAGATGTTGTTTTCAGGCTACAGATAGGCGCTGCGCGTTTTGACAACCGACACGACGAATCTGGTGGGACGGGCGTGTGCAAGTAAACGGAAACCTAGGTTATCTCTCATAGAGATCCATTTATATATGTATACAGAAGGCTTGGAGATTTTCCTTATACGTTCTTTCGATCCAGACAGGCGAGGGAGGGGAGGCGTTTGGCGGGTGGAGATGATAATATATAATATCTTGGCTGGTATTCTACTTATATTTGTTTTTTGGTAATTTTATTTATTTGATCTTTTTTATTTACTTATATTTACATTATATATTTCTTTTAGGTTTCATTATATTTATATTTTATTATTTGAGCTTCTTTTGTGTATTGCGGAGTAAGATGTGCGACAAGAGAGGAGGAAGTGGTGTCATATCCATCGCCGTTTATTTTGTATTGAACTCTATATATTTGTGCTATTAGTTGGTAGTGAAGGATTTTTATTTATAATTTTAGGTTATATATGTTTTTGTTTCATAATATAGTATAATATATATATATATATATATATATATATATATATATAATATATATATAATATTAATTGGTATTTTTTATTATTATATATTAATATTATATTATTTATTATATTTACTAATATAAAAAAAAACTATTTAAATGGTGGTTTCACTCTCGTACCTGGGTATAAATAATAGGGTATAATTATAAACAATTCACCGAAGAAGACTGACATGCACCTAATTCTTAATAGTCACTAGGCCTAAGTTTTAATATCTAAGCATTAGTTTATGTCTACTGTTATGCACAGAGATCGTCAATAATTACATCTCTACGTCTTTTGTATTTGCCTTGCTTTAGTTTTTAACTTCTTCATTTCAATTTTTGAGGCATAAAATATCTCTCAAGACTCGTATGGGCTTCAGTGTGGTCAGAAGCTATCCATCGACTAACATTCCATACCTCTCTCTCTCTCTCTCCCTCTCAGTCTCTCTCCTCTCTCCATCTCTCTCTCTCTCTTCTTCCTTTCGCTACGTCGGGGGTAATTTCTTGCTCGTTCTCTGTCTCTCTCATCTTCTTCTCTTCTCTCTCAGCTCTCTACAAACCATAGTATATCTCTTGAAAAGGCATGGACGCTATCCAAAGAGAGCTCTAAAGAAAAAAAAATAATAATAATTTGGCATTATAATAATTATACTATATATATATAATAATTAATGAAATCAATATATTAATAATAATAATAATAAATAATAATAATAATAATAAAATAATAATAATAGATCATATATCTATATAATATATAATATGAATATAATTATTATGATTATTAGAACAAGAGTAATAAGTATAATATAGAGAGAAGGAGATGTAGGAAGTAAGTAATTATTGTGAAATGACTCCGACAGAGATAAAAGAAAAAAAAAGCTTGACTTCGGTCGCATTTTTAGAGATGGTGTATCTTGGAACTGGTTATATTTTTTGGTGTTTCATGATAATGTGTATTTGCTTGCTGTCAGGCGATGATTGTTGTTTTGTTAGGGCGAGTTTGGTTGTGTGTGTCGTGGGTGTGTGTTGGGAGATTGGTGTGGTGTTTACTGGTGAAGAGTGAGCATCCTAGGCTGGGGTTTGTTGATATGTGGAGTTCAGATTGCAGTAACTCGAAGGCTTTTCTTCTGGTATTACTGAGTGGGAGCTTGAAAGATATTATGTTTGTGAATCGCATTGGCTTGTGAATATGACCGTATTTTTGTTGTTTTGTTATCGGTTTTTTGTTAGGTTTAGTTGTATTTGTTGTTGTTGCTTGATTTTGGTGACACACACACACACTGTTTAATGATTGGGGATATTTGCGATGAAGAAGCAGAATTGGAAAATGATTCGATGAAGAAGAAGAACACCTCTCTCTATCTCTTACTCTTTACTCTTCTCTCTCTCTCTCTTCTTTTTTTTTCTTACTCTCTATTTCTCTCTCGTTTCTTCTCATCTTCTTCTTCTTCACTCCTCTGGACGGTTCCCCTCTCTCTCTCCTATCGTCTTCTTCCTCTCAGGCTCAAGAGAGCTTCGTCTCTTTAATCTGGATCAACAATTCAGGTCGTTATCATTACTGTATGTGTTAAACAATTCCATGTGAAAATATTTAATTGATTTCGTTGGAATTAGTGACTTTATTCGTTTAAATAAACAAGCATAATAATTCTACACAAATATTCTCGATATAAACATAAATGAACCAGTATTAACAAATATACAGCATAGGATAAATATAAGTAAGACATTGAAGAAGTATATAAGACTGGAAATAATTGACTCTGACAAAGGTAAAGAGCGTTTATGGTGTCGTTCAGTGTCATATGGTCTTGGGCGCGGGCTGTTTTCGTTCGTGGTCGATGGTCAGCATTTCACTAGAGTGGTTGATGCGTGTGCTGTCATGGCGATAGATTGTGTGTTATCGTTGTGGTGTGTTGGTAGTGTTTTGTTGATTTAATTGTTGTATGTAGGCTTTAGAGTGAGAGTCTCTGGTCGGAGGCGCTGGGTTTGTTGGTCTGTATATTGGGGGGATTCAGGGATTGCGATGGGAGGAGTCGGGAGGATCGTGTTTCTGGGTTTTGTGTAATGTAGATTAGATTTCTGTGTTTGTGGACTCGGGCATTTGGGTTTGGTAAATGGTTTATTTGTTTGTGTTGTAGTGTCATGTGTGAGCTTGAGTTTTGGTTGCTGTTGTTGTTGAGTCTGTTGGTTCTGTTGGGATGTTCGTGGTTAGGAGGGGTTTTTTTTGGTTGACTTGCCATTTCGTAACGTGGCTCTTATACTGTTTCATCGGCTGGGATTTTTGCGAGGAAGGGTAGATTCATGAATGGAAAAGAATTCCGGAGTGGAATGATTAGATAGAACACCTCTCTTTCTCTCTCTCTCTTCCTTTCTTCTTCCTTCCTTCTCTTCCTTCATCTTTTCTCTTCACCCTCTTTATCTCTTTGCTATATAGATTTTTCTCTCTCATATCTCTTTCTCTACTTTTCTTCTATATTATGTATTTCTCTTTTTTTTTTTCTCTCTCTCTCTCTCTCTTCTCTTCCTCTTCAAAAATTCGCAACCTGTACCTCAACATTACAAAAGCACAAGAAAGCGTCAACCTTTAAGTTGATCAATAATTTTCATTCAAACATATTTTAATAAAAAAAAAAATTGTAATAATTTTTAAAAAACTGTTTATAGAATGGAGGTGAATTAAGTTGAATGAAGTATATTTTTATTTATTTTAATATTATTTTTATATATATTATATTGTATAGATATTAATTATATATTATATTATTATATTATTTATTATATTATATATATTTTATATTTAGTTTATTTATTTTAATTAATTTAGTTATTTTATCTATATATTATATTTTATATATATTATTATTTATTAATATGTATATTTGTAAAGAAAATTTCATCTTTCTTTCATCGTATATGCATATATTATTATATATATATTATTTATTATTATCCATAATATATATATATATTTATTATTATTAATTATTATATATATTATCTTTATTATTATAATATATATATTTATATATATATATTATAAATTATTATATATATATATATTTTATATATATTTAAACTATATTTATCAAATCATGTTAAAAGATAAATTTAAGAAGTGAAAACATTTCATAGCCCCTGGCGTAATCTTATCGGTCAAAATATCGGAGAAAAGGTAATCCCTTTCAGTTCACGGTTAATTAACTTTTCTTCGATTTTAACCGCAAACCTCATTAGACTAATCCACCTTGAAACTCTCAAAGCACGTATGGGAATGACAATTTTTATTCATTTATTTCATATTTTAATACACATTTTGAACTAAAATTTGTATTTAAACATAATTTGAAATTAGGACTGGAAGGCCGCTTTAGCACGGCCAGATAAGTCCTTAACTTACCTGGTGACCACCGTGATAGGCAGCCAAGGACGGGGATTCGAAAATCCATCCCCGTCCAAATTTTAATAATGTCACAAATGGAGGGGGGGAAAAGAGAGTGGGGGAGTAAGGGAGTAGTAAAACCCTTAATGACAATGCGGGAACGAAAGACGAAACGAGTATACCAAACCGACGGTGGCGGCGGAGGCAGAGGCAGAGGCGGAGGCGGGAAAGCGGACACGGTGCGCGAAGGTTGCGGGGCCAAGTCGGTGGCGGGGCCGAAAAACGGGCGCGCGCGAAAAACAAGTGTGTGTGTGTGCGTGGCGGGGCGGAGAGAGATAAGAATGATGATGTAGTAGTCAATGGGCAACAGATAAAGATGGGGTAATAACAACAGCTAAGAGCTAAGGGTAAAGAGATGGGCGGGGGGATGGGTAAACGGTGTGTGTGTGGTGTGTGGTGTGGTGTGTGTGTGTGTGGTTGTGTGTGTGGTGTGTGTGTGTGTGTGGTGTGTGTGGTGAGTGTGTGTATGTGTAAATCATATCTCGTGTAATGTTGATCGAACTGCGTCATCAAAAACATACCACTCCGAATGTGCGCACCCTACGGTGCGCACGCACATAAGTAAATATAAAAAAGGGGGGTAGGGTAATAATTCATAGAATACACGTACATAAAAATAATTACTTACATTAAAAAATACAATCATATGTACGCGAGCTTCGCTCGCTGGATTTCGTGCAACATTTCAAATGTTGCTTCGCAACATTTGCAATGTTGCACTCCAACTCTGCAATTGCTATGCAATGTTGCGTGCTCTATCTCGTACCCCATACTACTCCCATTATTATAAGCATATTTTTAAGTATTTTATGTAACATTATTAATAACCTTTTATTCTCTCTTATTATACATAAAAAGGTCCATGTGACTTCTTGCTGTCTCTGTTTTGTGTTATTATGCTCTCTCTCTCTCTCTCTCTCTCTCTCTCTCTCTCTCTCTCTCTCTCTCTCTCTCTCTCTCTCTCTCTCTCTCTCTCTTTTTGTTTTCTTTTTTTTTTCTCTCTCTCTCTTTCTCTCTTCTTTCCTTTCATCGGTGTTTCTTCTCTCTCTCTCTCTCTCTCTCTCTACTCTCTCTCTCTCTCTCTTCTCTCATCTCCTCTCTCTCTCTCTCTCTCTCTCTCTCTCTCTCTCTCTCTCTCTCTCTTAGTGGTGTAGTGCTAAAATATGTCTCCTTAAGGATTTTTCGCATATATTTTGTTAAAGACCTTTTTTTAAAATACTAATATTTGAACTTTGATAGCCAGTCATGTTAGGTTGGCCGACGGCACCGATTCGGTGCGGTGCGGTGCTTGGTGAGCTTATTTTAGTGCGGTGCGGTGCAGAACAATTTCTGTGTCCCGGTGGGGTATTAGAAATCTTGAGGTGAGGGGCGGAGTGTATTGCGGATTGAAACATATAAGTGTGGTACGCTCACTCTGTTGCGGTGCGGTGCGCAAAAGTGCTCGGCCAAATCCTACTGTTATGAATAACAAACTTTTTCTGATAAGATTGCAAGCTCTATTTACTTTATCTTGCTTAATTTGCATATGTAATTTTTTATTCTAACTGTAATATCGTTGCCATAAAAGATCAGTGATGTAAGTGCGAAATTAGGAATGGGGGGGTTTGACTTTTGAGTTACTCATGTCATACATAATTAAATAATAATCCTTCCAAATAACAATACATTTACTACTAAGACTCTGTAGAGAATAAATTTTCATGTTTTAATTAAAAATAAACGGGATTAATATTATTATTTGCATTTCCTACAAAATATATTTAGCTGATGATGATGCTGTAAACCAAGCTAGCTTAGGAAAACATGTGAATTACTAGGTTAACATAACAAACTGTATAAAGGATAAATTGAAGTTATATCTACATAGTTTTATGAATTATGCTTATTTGTAGTCTGCTTAACAATTAGAATCTTAAGACCGTTATCGTTTTTGTCATTTGTGCTTACGCTCAATAAGAAATGCTTACCCAGTTTTAGCACGAATTTCGTGCGTAAACGAACGCGATTTCTCATAAGTCACTTTTGTTTACAGACATTTGGAATCAGCTGTTGTGATGGAGCACGTGGTTTTGAAATAAACATAAATAAAAAAAATGATTTATATTACAAATAACTGATCAACTATTGTGATGGAGTTTATCGATTTGGAGGAAATTAAATTTAAAGCTAATTTTATTGAATGAAACATTCATCAACTCAAACAGGCCTGCTATGCCGCCATCTTGTTTGTTTACATTTTTTTGTAAGGAGGTGCTAAATTCGCCAAGCACAGGAAATAGCAACCTTACAGAATTAAGGAAATTCCTTACGTTTGATGAGCATTTTTCACAATTTTGCGCAAAGTTTGACAAAAACGAACGCAAACTCGAGCATTTCTTACGTTTCGCAAGCACAAATGCAAAAACGAAAACGACTTTATTTTTTACCTTTTTGATTTAATAGCGTAAGCAGATTTGTGGTGACATGTTAATTCCGTAAAAAATTTCGTGCTTGTCTTAATAAAATGATTTCTGGAGTTTGAGGCTAATGTTTGATTCAACCCATGGGCATGAACCGAAAGCTTCCAAAAATATTTTTTAAATGAATAACACAATAACCCAAGATGGATGGTAGCAAATGTGCTTCCCAAATGTTGAGCAATAAAGCCCAATTAAATTAATATTTAAGTATTTCTACTCAACATGAGGCTTAATGAGCTTCGTCATACTCAGACGTAGACGTAAATTGAGTACACTCCCCCCCCCTCCTTGAATAGGGCTATGTCCGTGAGCAGTGATGTTAACTGTAAAAAAAAATAAAAATAAAAAAAAAATCCGTTATTTGTAGCTTCAAAATTGAGCCATAAAAGCGATACATGATAATAAAATTTAGTCAATTGTTTGACCTGCGACGTGTATCAAATTTTCAAATTGGGTCACGACCTTCCAAAAAAGGTTAATTAAGCACGCCTGACTTAGGTCCTCAGGAATTTTGTAAAGGATTAAGCCGAAGAAATTGTTATTGCTAGTTCTTATGTAACACTTAATTTTATCCACTTGTCGAGATCCAAAAGTCTAAAGCCGGAATTTGAATCTTAAATATCCTAAATACTCAGTTTTATATATATATATATATATATATATATATATTATATATATATATATACCACCAATATAGTATATAATATATATCCTAAATATATAGTTATATACTAATATAATATAATATATTATTATGAGATAGTATTTACGGGGTATGAGAGGTTATATATATATATATATATATATAATATATTAAATATATATATAAATAATATATATATATATATATATATATATATATATATATATATATATATATATATATATATATATATATTATATATATATTATATATATATATATATATATATATGGGTAAAATATTTATCTAAATGAATTTAAATTAACATACAACAATGATAATAATTTTTTAACTGTGAGTAAACATTGATTAAGGTTGTCCGATAATATAAATTGAAACTCATAACATATCATAACAATAATATATATATATATATAATATATATATATATATGTATATATATATATATATATATATATATTATATATTATATATATATATATATATATATCAGAGTCGACTCTTATACTCGTGCTGCTCGTGCTTAGCACGAGTTATCATTATATAGAAACGATCGACTTATCTTTTACCAATCTTTAAATACTAATGATTAAAGAAACGTTTGTTTAGCTGGAATTTGTGTTTGGGGGATTGATCGAGCATATTCTTCTTTTGTAAATAAATCTCTTAAGGTAATGATTTATGTATAAATTTCTAAAGCATCAGTATCATTACAAAACTAAATGAATATAATTACCAAATAATAACTAATCATTTCAATTTATGAAAGGTGAATAACGCTCAAGTAGCTTTGCTTTACCGTAAAGTGCGGAGATGAAACTATTTTAAGAACAGGTAATACACGTATTGTAGCGATGTCACATTCTGTTTGTGTTTGGAGAGTAATATGTGGTTTGGAGTCTTAGAGCCAGAGCCGTTAATATTAACACGCTCGTTTTTATTTGAAAAAAAAGTTAATGGATTAGCGGATAACCGAGGATTTATTTGCGTCTGAGAGCAAAAATTCTTACATGTAAGAAAATGCACAAAGTAACCTGACTGAATTGTTAAGCGCTATACAATTTTTTTTATGAATTTCGTTTGCTGTTACTCTTTGAAATACTGTCTTGAAGTGCTACATTTTTATATTTTTATCCATTTAAATTTTAAAACCTCAATAATAACAATTTATGAATATATTTATATTCAGCAAATTACATCATTAATATATACTTATATATTATATTTATATAATATATATATATATATTTAGTTTTTATATTACTATATATATCTATATCTTTTATATATATTATTATATATTATTATATATATTTTTTATTATATTATTATTATATAGTTATAAATTTTATCTTATATTTTTATATATTATATATTATTTCTTAAACAGGAAATACAATATATATTGATATTAAAATATGTGCGTATTAATTGTGTTATAAAATTGAAAATGATATATAGGTATTATTTCGAAAGAATAGGGGGCGAAAATAAACATAACTATGGTTAATGGGTACGGTCAGTAACCTTACAAATGAAATTTTTTCGGGCGAGCATCTATATATTCACGGTTCAATCATCCTTTTAAGTTTTCATTACTTATCGAAGAATAGAACATTTTCCACAGTATCTCATTTAACTCTGACTTCATCGTTTCCGAGTGTAATTCTAATCCGCCTATTTCCGTTGATTAAATAAACTCTCAGACTTCACGACAGAGTCATAGTAACCCTATTGACATTGAAGAGACGTTTATGAATCAGGGTGTTGTGTGAAGTGAATATTAAATCAGATGTGGAACCAATGTCCCCGTCAATGCTAACTCTTTATCTGGATGAATGTTTCTCTATCAGAAGTGTAGAATGTGTTGAATACTTATATATGGATGTGACAAGTAACACAGGTGCTATGTGTGATTTCATCCGGCGTTCACTTCTTATGGGTACAAGAGCATATACTTGTGGTTATTTGGCACTAATAGGAAATGTTGAATCGCAGGAAAAATTCCTATTTTTACAGTCCAGTTCGCCTGCGGATATTGTCAGTTCTTCTACTTTCAATATAAGGTTTCGTCTTTAGCGACTAGTAATATGTGTAGAGATCTAATTTTACAATACAGATATTCAACCCCCTGATGATCGAAGTATTAATTTAACTTTGAGATCAATCGGCAGGTATTAACCTAAGAGATATTGACGTGTTTTTTCTCAGGAGATCGTCATGATATGGCAACGGAAACACGTTCATGAACGTGAAGGCTGGTTAGATGTCCTTCATGATGTACCTACTATGCTGAAAAGGGTTATGAAAACAGTAGAAAATGAACATATAACCAAGGAAGGAATTAATCGATCCGAAGCAAGACAGGGTGGTTACATTATACTTTGCTATCACCTCCGTAGAGGCTGGGCAAACATCCTGGTAATGGCATATGTTTACACTGACATAGTGGAGCACCAGTATGTGGGCGATACTACAGCTCCTCTGTTGAGGGTAGTTTATTTTCCTCGAGAGAGTAAGGTAATAACATTCCCAAATGTGCACTATCTCTCACTGAACAGGTCTTCGATCGGCTCTATAAGAGTACATATAAAGGATGTGGAAGGACGGCCATACCCATTTACAAGTGGCACATTGATGTGTAAAGTCCACATTAGAAAGAAACGACCCCATCAGCTGTAAAATGATGGAACATTTTTTAACCAGAATTGAAAATCTCATCTATATGCTATTGGAATTCATTCAAGAAATAGATGACTCTGCAGGATATATAAGGGACATAATCAATTGCATTTTTTCATTCATTGGTATACTCTTGAGCAGTGTAAAGATAGTAAGAAGAAGCCTCCAAGCTACAAAATAAGTAATAAACATGGGAAAGAGTATTCTATCGGATCGAGATCGCAGATGATAGGACGTAACGGTCTTGGTGGATTTTATTTCTCAAATAGGTTTGGTTCTATTGCGTAAGCGCATCTCGTTATTTTTAGAAGAGGGGGTGAATATCTCTAGGTAATTATTATAAGCCATAGAACAGGCCTCCACAATGCAAAGATAATAGCGACAAGGAGCCAATCCTCGTGCTACATTAAAAAGCGGGATTGTTCAGAGGTTTCCCGAATGAGAGTGCTCAGAAGACGTTAAACGCAAAAATAAGGACCGTCCAATACATGCAGGTGTCAGTGTGTCTATGGGTCCTAAAGCTTGATATAGGACGTAGGAGTGTCGACAAGTATGGTCTTAAAAGCCAAAGACGTAAAGAGATGTCTCTGCCAAGAAGAGAGCATCCGCAAGAAAATATTTCACCAACCGTAACAGGAAAAACCCCTAAGGCTAAAAGGCAAAGAGGTCTTACAAACGATAATTGCATCGATACTTTCACCAATTTTACACTACGCTTATAGTTGTGGTGTGTCATACTTTTTAACTACAACTTTTGGCCTATACCCATGTATATCATAGGGGGCTACATATTCCCGAAGTCTTGCTTTCATTATTTCAATGGTCCCTAAACACTCGGTTCGCACCGCCAAGCATGCACTTTCCTCTACGCTACCCTGGCTAGTGCGCTGACTCGTCTACGCCCAAATCCGAATTTGGAATCCTGTCTCGATGAATCCTACTCAGATGAGCGTGAGTGACAGCAACTTCATTTCCAACTTCATCAGCATTAATCCCACACAATCGATCACCAGCACTGACGTTCCTTTAGAGTTCAATTATCCCAGGCACATCAGATCAAATATCTAGATCCATCTAATGTTTTTAATTATATTTTAAGATACTTGAAACTTTGATACTAAATCCCTGATTGGTACATCCTTAAGTTGGGTAGACCTTCCTAACAGGTGACGACCAAACATAGTGTATATACGAGTCGAACTTCCTATATTCTTGTTTAATCAGAATTGACATGTTTACCTCAATGAACAACTTCGCTTGGTACTTTCAGCATGCTAGTTATCCTAATAGAAGCTACATAAGAAACATCTACTGAACTTTTCTTGATAATGCCCTAAGGCAGCCTTCTCGGGATCGTTCATCATGTGGGTTTACAGCTTCAAGATGAGGCTCACATGCAGCTAGAGAGGCTCTGCGCCCAAAGTCATAAATATACTTACTTACGAATTCTACGGGGGTCGTTTAAAATGCGCTAAGATATATTCCTCCTCTCTAAGCAAAGAGTCTTATTCTATATCTTTGCCACTGTAGATGAGAATCCGCTCTGTCCCGTTTCAAGTTCCGAAATTCGCACTTAAAATAAAAAGTGATCCCTAATGCAACAGTTCATGCATGTCCTATGACCCTAATTTTCGACAAACTGCTATGATGCTTTTCTATATTTGTTAGTTAAGGTGGTAAGTTTATTTTCCTCCAAACGCGCATGTTCCGGTAATAAATTGCGTAGCCTCGCCTTTTTACACATCCCTCGCAAGTAACCCAATTCAGAAGAGTGGAATACCAAAGTACCTTCAACCTTCACTCACGGTTTATCAAGCGCGTTCACGCATTCCAAAACTATTCTGGTTATGCTGGAACAATCTACTGCTCTTCAAAAAGTAATATCAGCTTGGAATGTAGAATCACGAGGCCTATTCAGGTCATTAGATAAAACAATCAACATATAAATTTCGCCCCCTTTAACCTTAGCCGGGTGTCAGTTTTACTATGTGAAATGGGCACTGCCCATCACAGAGAATTATCCGAATGTCGATAATGGTGGGTACATCATCTTCTATGTTCGTTTTGGTTTTGACCTTTCCACATCTACATAAGCCAACAATGTTTTTCATGCGGTGGGATAAGCGGTATATATATCGGGTTATCGTAAATCCCTCTGAAAGATATTCACGCTATTCCTCCCGAATAGTAACTTGTATGTCGTTTTTGATCTGCAGCTCCGGATCTTTCATGCTTGTAACGCAATCTCCAATTTAATACCATTTTCTGGAGAAAGGGGTACATCTGAGGCGCCATCTCGAATCTTTCATTAGCGGAAAGTCTGCAGTCATCCGTACCGTCATCGTCTATCTGGAACACCCTTCAACTTATTGAAATTGACAGAGGCCCGTAATGTGCTTTTGAATTACTAAAGATGAATAGAAGGGAAACCTGAAATAAAAGCATGTTCTTATATTAAGAACGACCTCGATTTTTTAGGCCGGTGTTCGTATTAATTCGAAGTAGGTTTCTGACTAGAGGGTTCTGATTAACGAAAGGATAGCCGGCTTCGTGTTCCAACCAACTTTCACATCGAGAGTGAACATCGCTCGGACACTGGATTTCATCTACAAGGAAGAAGACGGAGATGTATACTTGATTGACTTCTTTAAAACTTGAAATTTATTCTGGATGATCATTACATCATTTCCTTTTTAAAATGTAACAATATAAATTATGTAAAAACTTTGGCTAGGGCTGTTCAGCCTGTCACACTCTAGTTTGCGGATTTTATTGGTATCTTATCGTATTCTATTAATGTGTTGTTCAAACAGATATCTGTTGTCCAATGATTCTTGTAATATTTTCGATGTCCTTTTACACCTTTGGTAATATAATTTATGCTTGTTCAATGATTATCCTAGTTTCCGAAGATACATGATGAACTAGCTTTACAAACTAAAAACGTATTAACTAATCCTTTTTTCTTATATAATATAATATTATATATATATATATATATATATATATATATATTTATCTAGTTGTAATGTGGGTTTCCTCACGCATAATATATATATATATATACATATGTGTGGTGGTGTATTTATCAATATTTAGCTGTTTATATAAATATATATATATTAATTGTCAGATATATATATAATATATATATATATATTATATATATACTATATATATATATATTTATATATACTCATATATATATATATATATGTATTATTCTATTTATATACCTAACCTAATATACTCATTAATCTACTACGGTAGTTTATTTATGTATATAATGGAATTCCTGGATGAATGGAAGTGGTTGATAAAGTCTCATATTGAAATTCCACGTCTTATCCTCGACGTTGCTAAGTTTAAAGGTGGAGGGTTGTGATTTGTTTCTGTTGAATGCATCAGTGTCTGAGTGGAAGTTGTAGTGTTAACAGCTCTTGGTATTATAGCGCATTTTAAAAAGGCATCAGCTATGGGTGTTATATCGTATATTCAAAAGTGCTGGTTCATTTTAAAATCTTGGTATACATGTGTCATTCACACATCGGGTTTTTCAGATAGACATCCTTACACGCCTCGTGATCCTACAAGAATACGTGTTATATGTGCATCAGATGATGTAAATGGTTATAGAATGCGAGCTACAGCTGCGGCTGAGGAGGGACGTGAAACTGCATACTTCGATATATCATTGAAGTGTA
>JABUQX010125712.1:0-22500 GCA_015478945.1 Trachelipus rathkii
TTTTGTTTTGATCCGAGCTCCCGTTCCGTGTGGGCGTTAAGTGACTTTGTCCTTCATGTCTCACTATATCTATATTTATTATTTTTGAGTAGAGCATCACGAACATATAGTATATAATTTATAATTATATTAAAAATATAATTAAAATCGCAAAAATTAGTTATTTTCATACTGTAACAATAATATACGAATAAATATAATATAAATACGCGCATACCACATTATACGCTATAGCTATAATACATATAAAAGATTATATCCGCTAATACATCCAACGTTAACACCGCCCTGATATAAAAAACATCAAAACCATCATTCGAGCTTACCGCATCACGCAATCCGCGTGATGCCGAAAAAAATGACAATCTGCTGCATTACTAATATATATATATATATAATATATATATTATTATATACACTGTAAATATATATATATAAGAATATATTATAATAAACGACAAAAACTTATACTAATATATAATACTAATATAATATATATATATTATATTTATACTCACTTATAAATTGTAAATTAATAAAATCTGACTAACATTAACAAAGTTCCATATACTTAATAACTAATGAGTATAAAATAGTATAAACTATATACCGTTGCATAACTAACATAAAAAACGTAACCTAATATTCACTATATATGTATTACTTTTTTATCATAAACTATAATATATATTTATATCTTTATATAATTTCATTAATATTTAATTTAAATATTATTATTTTCACTATGCATTATATATATATAACTATATAACATATATATATATATATATATTTATTAATATATATTAATATATATAATATTATATATATATGGGGCCTACAACACCTCAGAAAAAATTTAAGTTTAATGAACTTAAAATCGAATACGAATTCAATATTTACCGTATTTATAAACTAAGAGCTCAATTTTAATAAAGCGCACAAATCAGTAATAAATTAATATTTAATAACTAATAATGAAAAGCTTAATTATTTACTAAGAAAAGCTTATTATTACTAACTTCTCATTAATAACATGAAAATAAACTACTTGTCTGCCGAGCAAATTTAGTAACGTAGCGTAGTACGGAGTTGACTCAAGCAGGAGAATGAAGTCATTAATTCTATATGAAATTATGATTAAATAGTCGGTATAAGAGATGATCAAGTTAGCATAAAATTAAATAATAAGTTAATTATTATTATTATATTATTAATAATATTATTATTATTTCTTGCTAATGTAATTTAAATTGGGATTCTTTAAAAAAAAATGACTGCTAATTGAGTCAGTCGGCAAATACGAACTTCCCTTGCATGACAATGAATAATAGGAACTATTTTTCATTACTCACATAGAATTCAGCAATTGCCACCAATCGCTATATTTAAAAAGAGATAGAGTAATAAATATAAGTTGGCGGCTTATAAGAGAGACTTCAAACAAAAACATATATATATATATATATATATATATATATATATATATATATATAGTATATCTATTATAATATATAATATTTACATTAAATACTGATTACAATATATATCAGTAAATTAATATTACTCAACTATATAGTTAAATACAATATAAAGTTTTTTATATATGTATACTCATTTAAATCAATAAAATATGACTTAATATATATAACTATTAATATATATTATCATATATAGCTTTAAGTTAATGAAAATGAAAAGTATAATAATATAATTATACATTATATATATACATACAAAAAAAAATAATAAAAATCCTATATTATATCCTATATACTCTAAAAGTATCAAAAGTATAATAAATATAAAAATTGGCTATAAATATATAGTGTAATAATTAAAACTAAATAGTATTTTCTATACTTATATAAATAGTTTATAGAATGTATAAAGGTAACTGATTTAACAATTCATAAAAACATCACTAGTTATTGTGTAACTATCTGGCTAAAGTATGTAACAGTAAATATTTATATAATATAATATAAGTATATTATATAGAAGCTATAAATAATATAATAATATTTAGTATATTAATATTATATATATTATTATTATATATATTATATATATACTATTATTTATAATAATACTATAATATATATAAATATCAGTAATAGCGATGTTTATGTATTATGATTTAAAAATATTTGTTTAATATATTTATAGATTAAAATTAATAGTTTTTACTTTTATATATTAAAAATATAAACATATATAATAATTATATATTTTTTATGTTTATTTAATTATATATATATTAATATAAATAAACATCTTTTTATTTAAATTCTATATTATTATATTAAAATATATGCATGATGACTTTTTTTTATTATTTTTTGGGGTTTAACTAGGCAGTAGCTGCGTTTGTCAAATACATCCTACCTTTTTTTTTGTTTCATTAACACAAAATAACTTTTCATTTATTTCACTTCAAATAGAGTTGTATATTGAAAAAAAAATTTTTGTGGCTTGTTTTTGTTTTTAAAAACTTATTTTTTATTTAGACATTAAAATTTCTTTTATTTTAAATTCTTTTAATTCCTTTAATAAAAATATCAATTTTAAGAGTGCATTTTATTTTCTTAAATAAAATATCTTTTAAAATATAGGATTTTATTTCTTTATAAACTAATTATATAATATTTCTTTTTAGTTTTTTACTCTTATATAATTTAATTAAAAACTATATATTTCTATATTAAAATATAAAATTTATACACCTCTTCATTTATTGTTAAATAGTAAAAAAATTTAATGTGTTTTTACACATACCATCTAAAATACGAACATAAAATTACTAGAATGAGAGAGGTAGTCAAAAGAGTGACTGGGAAACATTAAAAAATTCCACCCTTGGCCATCGACCCTCATTAGACAGACCTAAGTTTTTTTGAAGTGCTTGGCGTTTTACATGGGTTATGTCGCTTCTTCCCCTCCTACCCTCTGCGATCCTAACGTATAGTAAGCAGTGATAAAGTAACACTAATGTTCTTGCTAATAAAAATGCGTTTATACGATCGTAAAGGTGTCATTGGCATGTTGTTCACCGAGCAAAAACTGTAAACGACTATAATCTTTTCAAAGCGGGGATTGTTTAGGTTGAAGAAGAATTGATAAAAATGAGGAATTAACGCCTTAGGCTTTGTGTGGCTTGAAGACAGGAGTTAAATAAGGTAGGAAAGTTATTATTATAAAACAAAGTATCCTTGAGATATTGTTTTTGTCATTGTGGAAAGCACGATACATTTTGTGGTAGTCACAAGTTTAGAAAGGAGCATATAGGTAATATAAATTTTACATGACTTTGAATAGTGCCAGTCGGACTAATTGTCGTACTGAAAGCGGAACTGGATCGATAGTCGGAACAATTTTGAGAACTAAGTAAGTTTGAGTCGGACTAATCTAACTTCAGATGAGTTAACGAAAGTTTTTCACTATGCGAAACATGAAAAAATTTTGAACCTGCACAAGATATACTAGTGAAATTGTAGAATTGCCACATATTACCTGAGTGATCTTCACACTATTATTGGAATATCAATTACAAGTATTTCGGCGCGCTACATAACTGATCATGAGCAGCAACCTTCCACCATAACACCAATATAAATGCAATTGTTGAGAACCAATTCATAACCATAATCTTCGTATATGAGTTTGCTGAATAAAACACTAAACGAGTCTTCCCATAATAGTCTTAATCCAGAGGTAAATTTGGATTATATAAGTAACTTACATTAAACGCATACAGAACTAAGAAAGTAAGTTGCCATATGTACGCGCTTCGCCGAACCTTACAACTATCTATATTTTAAGATGTCGAGAGAAATGAGAACCTACATGATACGAAGTGAAAGTTTGTATCTTATTGATAATTGATAAATTGTCACTAGCTAGCCTGCTTTTACAGGCAAGACCTGCTGAATTTGAAGAAGTAGTAAGATATGATTCACGTATATATACAAACAAATCAGATAAGCGATGTGTTTGTTTATTTATTATATTATAATTAATATTTTGTATCAGGTAATCAGGTAATTTTTGTATCATCTTTTGCAACTCATTCTTGGCTTATTAAAGCTTTATTCTCTCGTTTTTTTTTAGTGAGAAATAATAAACTCTATTATTGAAGTTCAAGTATTGTTAACAAGTATTTCATATATAGCTCTATTGGAGAGAAATTAGTTTTGTATTTTTTAAATATATATGTGTAACATTATAAAAATTTTGTATGTTCGTTGTGAATATTGAAATCTTATAACAAAAAAACGCTATTTCACTTCTCACTCTCTATTTGCTAACCTTCTTCTTACAAACTTTTTGGTTTTAAAAAATAACTTTTTATTTAATTTTTAACCCTGTATGCTCTAAAATTATTATTTTTTTTAACTTAAAAAGAACCGATGGAATATATTTTATTTAAATTCTTTATTTTCTCAATCAGATTTTATCTCATTTCAAGTTCGTTAAAATTGAGTAAAAATGTTAATAATTTGTTTCTTAACTGTTTTATTCTAGAACATTGTAGGTCAAAAATATGTGTATTAATCACATTTTACATACAAGAACAAAAGCCTGGTAAATCCAGTGAACTCAAGATATTGTAATCAAACCACTAGCTTTAACACAACCCACAATATTCCCTCTCTGGCTGCACTGAAGGAAGTTGAAAAATTGGAATATATTTTTTTATACTTAAATTAGAAGAAGCCATCGAAAAGTATCAGACGTGGTACAAGAGCTGCAAATCTTGTCCCTCCTCTCTAGCGCACCCAACGCGCTCCTCTAGATCTACTCCTTGAGAGGTATACTGGTGAGTTAGGATCCGTCATTGATTTAACTATGTTTTTGTAGTTTTCTGCTCTCTATTTGATCTATTGACTCAAGTCATATTTAGAGTATAAGTTTGGATAAACATAGCATAAAAATAATGTTTCTTTTTTTTTTTTTTATACTAATCACCGGCGCTATACCTCGATAATTATGCCTTTAAAAGTCAACCTAAGAGGGAAAGAATAAGAGAAAGGAGATAACCACATATGGAGATTGCTATTACAAAGTTTTCCACAATTCTCTTTTTATAGAAACTTAATTCATTCAATGAGTAATGACACTAGAAATCAATTAAAAAAGACTTATCATTGAGTGATAAACACTATTAAAGTCCTGATTAGATAGAATGTACTGTTAATTATTTAATAATATATCATATACATCTAAAACCTATTATAACATTAATATATACCTATTAATACTCTTTTCTCAGTATAGATAACTCTACTCAGCTTGCATTAACAAAAATTAACATTCTCTCACTGTGGATAACTCTACTCATGTTGCTTACACACCTGAGTACTCTATTCACTACCTTTTTTTTTCAAACAATATCTCTAACATATCACTTGTTATTTTACATTAACATAGTTTAAACATATTTAACAATTTATCATATAACTATACCTTAATTAACCTAATATTTCACTGACCAAACGAAATATATGCTAATCAGTGACACAAGTTTATATTATATCAATAAAGCTTAACATATAACTAAACTAAGAAAATATAACGTTACAGCAGTATTAAACCTAACTCATCTTAAACACATAAATAAACAGTTTAACATTAACTAAAAGTTCATACTTAAACAATCAGTAAAAAGTAACAAACTATTGCAACAGAACGTATTCCATATTATACACTAGACTTTTTTCTAAAATCATAATTCTTCATAACATATCACTGTTTATTTTTAATTTACATAACAAGATCATCAGTCAACAATTTTACCAACAATAAGTTACCATAACTTTTCCTAATTATCATATGGGTCAACAAATATATTTTTATCTATATTCAGTTTTCAAACATTACCAAATAAAGCTAACATATCAGTGATCGCTGAATGATAAGAGAGTATACCACGCAACAATGTAACAAAACCTATTCACATACCTTTATGGATGGAGGAGGATGAAGTGGCTGATCAGAGTTATACAAAGTTTCAATACTTTACAACAACAACTAAAAGTAAACTACAATGCATACCAGAACGAACGTGGTTCAAACGAAGAAAGCAGTCGAACATCCAGTTGGCTGATCTTCCTGTTTTACAACTAGAGTTATCAGATACATGTTGAGAATTGGTCCAAACTCCTTCCCCACTTTTCGAAACATTAACGCCAATAAACCTATGATCTTGGATGGTTCGTTTTCGAAACATTCAGCTATACATTTGATTCTAGTTCTTTACACGAGAATAACAAATTTATTAAAAACATTTTCATGTTTTTTTGCTAATGTCTTTTTATGTTTTATAAACAAACTCTAAAACTTTTATTTTTTTAATTTTATTTCTTTAAAACCTTTTGTTTTTTTTTTTGTTTTCTTTTTTTTGTTTTTTTAAACTTTTAATTTTTAATTTTATGTAGTTAAAAACTTTTTGTTTTACTAAAAACTTTTAATTTTTAATTTTTATTTCGTTAAACTTTTTGTTTTTACTAAAATTTTTTGTCCTTTTTATTTTATAAACGTAAAAAATTGGCGTTTTTACATAACCCAAAAGCAATAAATCAAGTAAATCAACCCATCCACCCTACTCTTCTCATCGTCTCCTACCATCCCGTGCCTCCTCTGATCTATCGATCTATTGATTCAAGTCAGCTATTCCGTGTATCATTTCGGATAAACATAATCAATAAACATTTCAATTCCTTATACACTGATCAGCGAATATATGATACCAAAAACAAAGTTTTCCCATTAATAAATCTAACATAGCATCATCTGGAACTAAGAATATAATGTAACAACAATAAAAACCTAACATATCTTAAACATGAATAAACGGTTAACATTAAAAAGTTCCATAACTTAACAACAGTAAAGGTAACTAACAAGGCATACAAAAAACGTAACCTATGCATACTTTGTCAAGCATATCTCTAACTAGCAATGTTAATTTCAGAATTTACATGAAATATTTTAATCAAAAATTACATCAATAACCTTGTTATTATAATACTGATCCACGAATATAGACTAACGTAAACAAAGTCTTTACATTAATAAAGCTTAAACATAGCATCATCTGAACTAAGAAATAATATTCCACGACAACAAACCTAACAACCTTACGTATGCATAATAAACTGTAAGCATTAACAAAGTTCCATCATTTTACACCAGTAAAGTTAAACTAACTTTGCATGCCCAAAACGTAAACCTCTCATAACTTTTCATCAAAAGCATAATCTCTAGCATATTAAAGGTTAATTTTACATTGATGCAATAATATTTACACTGAAACATTTATCACAATATTGTCTAATTTCAAGACAGACCAACGAATATATGATAAACGTAACAAGTTTTTTACAATTGACATATGTAATATTTACAAAATTTATCCATACCCGTACCTAAATATCATATCCAACAAATATTTGCAACTAACAAAGTTTTTATCCAAACATTAACATAAAATAAACAAAGTTTTATACCAAACATAACATAAAAATAAGGTTTTTGAATAAAATGTCACTAGTAAAGAGTGTAATAGTTCACCGATTTTTAAAAGCAGTAAATCAAGTAAATCAAAAACAAAGAAGGCCCCATCCTACCCTCCCTAACCACCTAACCGTGACCTTATGGATCTATCGATCTAGTGATTCAGAACACATATCGAGTATCATTTCGGATAAACATAAGTACAAAAAATTAAGTTCTTTATATACTAAGCCAACGAATATAATGCTAAACGTAACATTGTTTTCACATTAAATAAAGCTAACATAGCATTAAACCAGAACTAAGATTATAATGCATAATGACAAAAATTAACACAGCTTACGCGAATAAACTACTAACAATAACAAGTTCCACACTTAACACACTAAAGTACCTAGCACAGCGTACAAAATGTAACCCTATTCACACTTTTTTTCAAGCATATTCTCTAACATATCATTGTTTAAAATTTTTATATTAACGCTATTGATTTACGTAGCATTTTCCGAGTATCATTCGGAATAAACACAGCACAAAATGGATGTTCTTTATAATACTAACTCAGCGAATATAATGCTTAACATAACACAATGTTTTCACATTAATAAAGCTTACCATAGCTCATATGAAACTAGAAAATAATGTTAACGACCAAACTTAACCAACAACTTACGGCACTAATAAATAGTTAACATTAACAAAGTTCCACACTTAACAACCAAGTAAAGTAACTAGCATTGCATACAAAACGTAATCTATTCATCTTTTTTCCAAGCATATATCTCTAACATATTAACGTATTTTTTAATTAATTTGAAAAAAATTAATATTTAAACAAAAATTTATAATAACCATGTCTAATTATCAATACAGCCAAACGAATAACTGTATAACATAAACAAAGTTTTATTCTCCAACATAACATAAAAATAAGTTCTCTTTGAATAAAATATCATAGTAAATTTGTAATAGTTTACTGATTTTTTAAAGCGGTAAATCAGTAAAATCAGTAAAATCGAACCATCAACCCCTCCCAATCCAGCCCACCATGACCTTTTGATCAATTGATCTATTGATCCATGTCATATTCGAGTATCATTTCGACTAAACATAACACAAAAATAAAGTTTTTTATAAACTAACCACGAATATAGGTAACGTAAACAAAGTTTTTAGCATTAAATAAAGCTAACATGAACAATAAACCCTGAACTAAGAATAAATCAATGTTCAACGACAAACCTAACACAACCATAACGTCGAAATAAACTTACTATAACATATAACAAACCTCCGCACTTTAACACAGTAAAGCACCTAACACTTCGCACAAAACGTAACCTATTCCTACTTATTCAAGCCTAGCATCATCTCCTAATAACATATCAAATGTTAATTTTTACATTAACATCGTAATATTTAAAAACACAAAAATTTTAAGCATAACCCCTGTTAAAATCATCAAATACTGACAACGGAAATATAATGCTAAAACACCCGAAATTTTTTACATCACTTCGTAATATTTTAAAAACCAAAAAATTCAATTCAAAGTACCGTAGTAAAAACTCATATAATCCCCAACGAATAATTGCCAAGACAACAAAGTTTTAACCCAAACATAACATAAAAAATAACAAATTTTATCCCTGACATAACATAATAAGTTCTTGAAAATAAAAATATCACAGGTAAAGCGCGAAGTTTACTCGATTTTAAAAAGAGCAGTAAATCAAAGTAATCAGTAAAAATCAAACCAAAATCCACTCCCAGCAGTCCCCCTAACCCACCCATAGCGCGCTAATGATCTATTGAACTAGATGATTTTCCAAGTCATATTTCGACGTATCATTTTGGATAAACAAGTTCTTTATATAGTTCTTTATTATCTGACCTACGAATATATGCATGCAACAAAGTTTTAGCATCATAAGCTAACATATCGTATCTGGAACTAAGATATAAATGTACAAATGCATAACCTAACATACTCGTGTATTAATAATTCGCTAACATCCCTGAAAAATTCCCTACTTTTCAAAGGGTAAGTAGCTAACAGGTCATACAATATACTCAATATGTTTTTTCCCTCCACTTTTCCCTCCGACATAATCAGCAAGCAGGTAAAGACGTATTATCTTAACAAAATCCCTTAAAAAGTGACCAATCTATTCAAAGATACCAGCATCTTTTGACTAATGATTGACAACTATCTTCATCAAAAAAAGTGTCACTGTTCGTCTCGGAAGTATAACATCATTTGAAACCTATGAAATACAACGAAAGAACATTTAGCAAATTCTCGGGCAACACTAACATTAACTTTCAACAAAATATAAATATAGGGCTCAACGTCTCTCTCTCTCAAACGCACATCAAATCGTTCAGTTAACGGACGTAATTCATTACAAAAACCTCATCATTTTCTCTAACAAATTCAGTGCTAATTACACATTATCAGTAATATATAACATAACATACCCCTAACTTACGAATAAACCAGCTATTCATTAACCATAAGAGGTATCTTTAAAGCAAAACACAATCAACCTCCCCGAGAGAAACCAATGGGATGCGTCCCTTGAGGGTGTAAGCGGGCATTACCCCTCCGAAAGAAGGGTAAGGCCTCAGCCCATAGGGCTGAGGCCCAAAACCCGCTTACACCCATTTCGGTGAATTCTCCCCCTCTCAGGATTCCACACCACTCAAGGGATCAACCCGAAGATTATAAGCGGGCATTACCACCTCCGAAGGAGGGATAATGCCTCAGCCCAAAGGGCTGTGACCCAAAACCCCGCTTACACCCCTTCGGGGTGGATCCCCCCTCAGGATTCAACACCCTCTCAAGGGTATCACCTCTCACCCGAAGGGGTGTAAGCTGGCATTACCCCTCCGAAGGAGGGGTAAGGCCTCAGCCCATAGGGCTGAGGCCCAAAACCCGCTTACACCCCTTCGGGGTGATCCCTCCTCTCAGGATTCCACAACCCTCTCAAGGGACGCAATCCCATTGGGTTTCTCTCTCTCGGGAGTGATATGTGTTGCTTTAGATACTCTAGGTTAATGAAAGCTGTTATTATTCGTAAGTTAGGTACGTTATTTATTATATATCTATGACAGTGGTGAAATTAACACTGATTTGTTAAGGAAATGATGAGTTTTTGTAAAGATAGTTACTATGTTAACTGACGATGATGTGGTAGAAACCGTGAGCTTAAGGTTTAAAGATTTTGGTTGAGTAATGTTAGGTTTGCCCGAAAAATTTTGCTAAATGTCTACGTTTATTCATAGTTCAAATGATGGTATACTCGAGACGAGTGACACTTTGATGAGATAGTGTCAATTCATAGTTCAAGATGCTGGTATCTTTGATAGATTGGTCACTTTTTTAAGGGAATTTGTTAGATAATACGTCTTTACCTGTTGCTGATATGTGGGAAAAGTGGGAAACATATCGAGTATTGTATGACCTGTTTAGCTACTTTACCTTTGATAAGTAGGGAATTTTTCAAGGATGTTAGCGATTATTCATACGCGAGGTAATGTTTAGGGTTTTGCAATTTGTAGCATTATATTCTTAAGTTCAGATTACAATATGTTAGCTTTAAAAATTGATGCCTAAACTTTGTTTTGCATAAGTATATATCGTAGGTCATATATAAAGAACTTATTTTTTATGTCATGTTTATCCAAATGAACTCGAAATATGACTTGGATCAATATTCAATAGTTCCGCCAATGAAGTGTTTAAGGGGACTGCTGTTGGGTGGATGGTTTGAATTTTACTGATTTACTGCTTTAAAATCAGTTAACTATCGCTCTTTACCTTTATAAAAAATTCAAAGAACTTAAATTTTTAATGTTATGTTTGGATAAAACTTTTTGTTTATGTTTACAGTTATTCCGTTTGGTCTGTATGAATAATTAAGACATGTAATGAATAAATTTTTGTTTAAATATTACTGTGTCAATGTAAAAATAACGTTAATATGTTAGAGATATGCCTGGAAAAAAAAAATGAATAGATTACGTTTTGTATGCAATGGCAGTTACTTTACTGGTTTAAGTGTGGAACTTTGTTAATGTTAACTAAATTTATATGAGTGCGTAAGTTTTGTGTTTTTAGTCTGTCAGTTGTGGCATTATTTTCTTAAGTTCATATGATCTAATGTTAGCTTTTATTACATGTGAAAAACAATTGTTATGTTAGCCATATATTCGCTGGTTAGTATATAAAGAACTTCATTTTTGTGCTGTGTTTTATGTTTATCGAAAAATGATACTCGAAATGCTACGGTAATCAAATTATTAGCGTTTAATGTAAATTAACAAATGATTAATGTTAGAGATATGCTTGAAAAAAAAGTGTGAATAGGTTACGTTTTGTACGCTGTGCTAGGTACTTTAGTGTTGTTAAGTATGGAACTTTGTTAATGTTAACTTGTTTATTAGTGCGTAAGTTATGTTGTTAATGTTTGTAGTTTACTCATGCGTAAGTTCAGTTGATGCTATGTATGCTTTATTGATGTGAAAACATGTTTTATGTTTAGTATAATATTCGTTGGTTAGATACTAAAGAAAAACCTTATTTTTTGTACTATGTTTATTATTCCGAAATGATACTCGAATATGTGATCTGATCAAACTAGATCGATAAGATCATATAGGTCACGGCTAGGTGGGTTAGGGAGGGTAGGATGGCGCCTGATGGGTTTGATTTACTGATTTACAGCTTTAAATGGCAGTGAACTATTACACTTTATTATGATATTTAAACTTGGCTATTTTAATGTTATGTTTGGATTAAAACTTTTGTTATTTTTATGCTATGTTTGAGGATAAAACTTTGAATTTATGTTTTGCATATTTGTTGGGGATTATATGAATATTTAAGGTAAAGGTTTAATGAATAAATTATTTGGTTAAATATTACTATGTCAAGTAAAAAACCTTTTGGTTAGTTTAGCATATATTCGGGTGTGGTCTGTTCCTGATAATTAGAACAAGATTGTGATAAATTTAGTTAAATATTACTTGTATCAATGTAAAATTAACGTTATATGCTAGAGATATGGCCTTGAAAGTAATGAGTAGGTTAACGTTTTGGCATGCAATGTTAGTTTACTTTACTGGTATTAAAAATGTGGAACTTTGTTTAATGTTACCAGTTTATTCATTCGTAAGGTGTGTTAGGTTTGTTGTCGTTGGAATATTTCTTAGTTCAGATGATGCTATGTAAGCTTTATTATGTAAAAGACTTTGTTACGTTAGTCTATATTCGTTGATCAGTAATTGGATAATTATACCAAGGTTATGATGTATTTTTGTTTTAAATATTTATCAAAAATGTTAAAATCTAAAATTAACATTGATATGTTAGAGATTATGCTTGACAAAGTATGCATAGGTTTACGTTTTTGGATGCCTTGTTAGTTACTTTTAAACGTGTTGTTAAAGTTGGGAACTTTGTTTAATGTTAACAGTTTATTCTGGTGTAAGTTGTGTTAAGGTTTTAATTGTTTGTACATTATATTTTAAGACCGGATGATGTTATGTTAGTTTTTATTAATGGAAAACTTTGTTATGGTAGCGTATATCCGCTGATCAGTGTATAAAGAATTTGTTTTTTGTTTATGTTTTATCCGAAAAATGAGTAAAAAAGTTGACTTGAATCAATAGATTCGTAGATCAATAGAAAAATACAAACACGATGAGGAGCAGTAAGGGTGGTGGGTTGATTTACTGATTACTGATTTACTTTTGGGTATGTAAAAACGCCAATTTTTTTTACGTTATAAAAAATAAAAAGACTAAAAATTTTTAAGTAAAAAACAAAAGTTTTAAAACGAAATAAATTAAAAAATAAAAGTTTTTTTTAGTAAAAACAAAAAGTTTTAAAAAAACTACAAAATAAAAAATTAAAAAAATTAAATAGTTAAAAAAAAAAAAAAAAAAAAAAAAAAAAAAAAAAAGGTTAATAAAGTTTTTTTTAGAGTTGTTATAAACATAAAAGACATTAGCAAAAACCTAAAATGTTCTTAATAAATTTTTAAAAATGTCAACGTTCAAAAAACAAGAATCAAAATGTATAGCTTAATGTTTCGAAAACGAACCATCCAAGAATCATAGGTATTGCGTAATTTTTCGAAAAGTGGGAGGAGGTTGACGATTTCTCAACATGTATCTGATAACTCTAGTGAACAGGAAATACAGCTTCGAACATGTTCGTTCTGTATGCATTGTTAAGTTACTTTAGTGCTGTTAAGTATGAAACTTTGTTATTTTTAGCCATTCATTCGATCATAAGGGTATGTTAGGTTTTTTGTGTCAATTGTGCGTTATATTCAGTTCAGGATAATGATATGTTAGCTTTATTGGATGTGAAAACTTTGTTACGGTTAGCATATTATTTGGTTGACCCATATGTAATTAGGAAAAAGTTATTTTAACTTATTTGTTAATGTTACTATGTTAATGTAAAAAATAACAGTGGAATTATGTTAGAGATATGTTTGAAAAAGGTGTGAATAGGATACGTTTCTGTATTGCAATGTTTGTTTTACTTTACTTTGGTTAAGTATGAAACTTTTGTTAATTTTAAACTGTTTATTTGGTGTTTTAAGATGAGAGGTTTGACTGATGTAACATTATATCATAAGTTCAGGTTATAATGTGGCTTTATTAAATATGAAAAACTTTGTCACGTTTGCATTATTCGTTGTCAGTATGATAATTAGGTAGGTTATGATAAATTTTTGTTTAAATGTTACTATGTAATATGTAAATAACAGTGATATGTTAGAGATATGTTTTGAAAAAAAAGTGGTGAATAGGTACGGTGTGTAAGCTTGCGTCCCAGTCACTTTCCTATTGTTTAAAGTATGGTATTTTGGTTTATGGTGATTGTTTATTCGTGTTTAAGTATGTTAGGTTTGATGTTATACTTAGTTCTTACACCCAGGTTATGTTTATGTTAGCTTTATTGATGTGAACTTTTGTTATGTCAGCATATATCGAAAGGGTTAGTTATAAAAGAACAATTTTTATGGCTATGGTTTAATGCCCAATGGATACTCTAAAATTTGACTTGAAGTTCAATAGAATCAATAGCTCAATAGATAGATCAATAGATCAATACCTCAATAGATTCAGGGTTGGGGATCGGAAGAGAGGGGAAGGAGGGTTTGGTTGATTACTGATTCCTGATTTAGCAGCTTTTTGTTGTATGTACAAAATGTAAAAATTTTTACGTTATAAACTAAAAAGAAAATAAATTTTTTAGTAAACAAAATAAATGTTTTAAAAAAGAAATAAATTAAAAATAAATGTTTTTTTAAAAAAAAAAAACCCCACACAAAGTTTAAAGAAAATAAAATTAAAATAAATAAAAGTTTTTTAAAAAAACAAAAGGTTTTAAAGAAATGAAGTTAAAAATAAATAAAAGTTTTTAAAAACAAAAAAAGTTTCAAAGAAATGAATTGAAAATAAATAAAAGTTTTTTTTAAAAAACGAAAAGTTTTAAAGAATGAAATTAAATAAATAAAATAAATTATAAATAAAAACACATGCTATACTGATTTGGTTAAGGAATTTTACCTCATCAAAGCGTCGTACCCTCGCCTATTCGTTCTGTATGGTTGTTAGTTGTTATTTACCGCCTTGTATAAGTAATGGATCTTTGTTATTGCTAAACAGTTTATATGAACGTAAGGTAATGGTTAGGTTTTGTCCATTGGTACAATTAATATTCATAGTTCGAGGGTAAATGCTATGTTTGTTTTATAATGATGTGAAAAACTTTGGTTTACGTTAGCATATATTCATTGATGAGTATGAACAATTAGGCAAGGTCATGATAAAATTTTAGCTATGTTAATGTAAAAATATCGATGATATGTTTGAAAACGTGTGAATAGGTTTTACGTTTTTGTGTCAACGGTAGTTAACTTACTGGGTAGGAAGGGAAGGGAGGGGTGGCTTGAATTTTACTGATTCACTGATTTGTCGGTTTTTAGGTATGTAAAAACACAAAATTTTTTTACGTTATAAAACATGAAGAGTGTAAAATTTTTAGTAAAAACACATAAAAAAGTTTTAAAAAAGAAAATTAAAAATTTTAAAGTTTTTTTTTTAAAAAAAAAAAAACAAAAGGTTTAAAGGAAATAAAATTAAGAATAATAAGTTTTTAAAAAAAACAACAAAAAGTTTTAAAGAAATGAAATTAAAAATAAATGAAAGTTTTTTGAAAAATACAAACTAAATAAATTTGGAAATTTGAAAATAATCAGAAGTTTTTTTTAAAAAAAAAGTTTTAAAAAGGAAAAAAATTAAACACAATAAACAAAACAATCGACAAAAGCGCAAAACTGATTTGTTAAATGAATATATACCTCATTAGCTTCGTACCTGGTTTTGTTTTTGTATGTCTTGTTAGTTGTTAGTTACTTTACTGCTGTTAAGTATAAACTTTGTTAATGTTAGCAATTTATTCTTTCGTAAGCTGTGTTAGGTTTTCGTTGTATGTTATTTCTTTGGTTAGACTATGATATGTTAGCTTTGTTAAGGCCAAAACTTTGTTACGTTGGCATATGTTGTTTGATCAGTATGATAATTAGATACGGTGATGAAATGAAATATTGTGCAGTGTTAATTATGCTTTCTAGCGAAATAATAATAAATGATATGTTAGAGAATATATGTTTTGAAAACGTGTGGAATAGGTTAACGTTTTTGTATGCAACGGTAGTTTTACTACTTTACTGTTAATTAAAGTATGGGAACTTTTGGTTAAGTTTAGTGATTTAATTTCATGCAGATAAGGTATGTTTAGGGGTTTTTTGTCGTTTTTAATTATATTATATTCTTAGGTCAGGGTATTATGATGTTTTAGCTTTATTGATGTGAAATTTTCTTTGTAGCGTTAGCGTATTTTTTTCGGGTTGCGTCAGTATGATACCTTGGGTATGGTGATGATGACGAATTTTTTTTAATTAAATGTTACTTTTCGTGCAATAAAATAAAATAATTGGATAATTGTTAGAGATATCGTTTGGAAAAAGGTAATGAATAAGTTATATTGTAATTGCAAATGTTAGTTACTTTATAGGTTTGTTAAGGTATGGACCTTTGGTTCATGTTAGAATGTTTATTCGGTTCATAAAAAGGTATGTTTGGTTTTTGCTGTTGTTAACATTAATATTCTTATTTCAGGCTATGATATGTTAGCTTTATTGTGTGAAACCTTTGTTGGGTTAGCGTATTTTCGTTGGTCAGTATGAAAATTTCTTTTGTGGATAATAATTTTGTTTAATGTTTTTCCTTAATTTTCAAAATTAGAAATCGCATATTGGGAAAAAAGGGTGTGAGTAAGGTTACGTTCTGTATGCTGCGTTAGTTTAACTTTCCTGTTGCTAAAGTATGGGGAAAGGAAACTTGTGTTAATGTTGACTCTGCTTTATTCGTGCTAAGGTAATGTTAGGTTTAAAGAGTCCGTTGTACATTAATATTCGTAAGTTCAGACTATGATATGTTTTGCTTTATTGATGTGGAAAATTTGTACGTTAAGCATATATATTCTTGATCAGTAAATGAATATTACAAACAAAGATCTGTGATAAATTTTTGTTAAAAGTTTAAAAGTTAATGTAAAAAATATCAGTGATATGTTTGAAAAAGTGTGAGTAGGTTACGTTCTGTATGCATCGTTAGTTTACTTTACTGTTGTTAGGTATGGACTGTTGTTAATAAATGTTAACTGTTTAAATTCATGTTTAAGAATTGTGTTTAAGGTTTGTGTGAAGTTGTACCATTATAACTTCGTAGTTTCAGTGATGCTTTGTTTGCTTTTTTTATTTGATGTGAAAACTTTTGGTACGTTAGCATACTTCATTGATCAGTATGATAATTACAAAACAAGAACCTTGTGTGATAACAATTTTTGTTAATGGTTTAACTATGTTAAAATGTAATATCAGTGATAATGTTAGAAAAAGTGTAAGTAGGGTACGTTCTTCTGCGCTCAATGTTAGTTTACTTTACTGTTGTTAAGTATGGACTTTGTTTAAATGTTAACTGTTTTAGTTCAATGTTTAAAACGATGTGTTAGGTTTAGTTGAGGCAAACCCTACTTCCTTAGTTCGGGTGATGCTAGGTTGCTTTATTGATGTGAACTCTTTGTTATGTTAGCAAATATTCATTGATCTGTAATGATAATTACAAGATACACACGGTTTGATAAATTTTTGTTAAATGTTAACATTATGTTAATGTAAAAAAAAAATAATAAATGTAAAAAGTTAAATAATTATGTAGATAAAAAGTTGTAAGTAGGTTACGTTTCTGAAGCTCAATGTTAGTTTTTAATCAATAATTGTTGGATAGTTCAACTTTTGTTATTTTATTAATCTGTTTATTCATTCCATGTTTTAAGATGTGTTTAGATTTGTGAGTTTATATTTATATTCGTAGTTCAGTGATGCAAATGTTTGCTTCAATTGATATGCGAAACTTTTGTTACGTTAGCATTATATTCATTGATCAGTATGATAATTAGATCTGTTTTTTTTTAAACTTATAGAAGATAAAGTTCAGAGGTTTATTAATAAACAAAAACTGTTTAAAGCATATAAAACAAAAATAAATAAAGTTTTGTGTTATGTTATACAAAATATGACATGAATCAATAGATCATAGATGGGGTGGGTTGTGAGGCTAGGGAGGATGAGGAGGGTGGGGAGGCTGGGGATCTCGAGAATGCTCAAAGGCTCAAGAGGCTCAGGAAGGCTCCAGGAGGCTCGGAGGAAGGCTCTAGAGGCTATTTGAATTATATAAAAAACGTAAATTTTTAGTTGTCTCCACATAAAAACATAAAATTTTTTTTTTTTTTTTTTTTTTTAATTTTTCTTTAAAAAAAATTTTAAAAAATTGTTTTTTAAAATTTTTTTAAAATTTTTAAAAAAAAATTTTTTTTTTCTTATTTTTTTTTTTTTTTTTTTTTTTTTTTTTTTTTTTTTTTTTTTTTTAATTTTTTTTTTTTTTTTTTTATTTTTTTTTATTTTTTTTTTTTTTTTTTTTTATTAATTTTTTCTTTTCTGTTTCGAATAGATCATAAGAAAGATGTATACCAAGTTTCGTCGTTCTATGTCAATATTTCAGGTTTGAGGGCCAGAGACCCCCTCTGTGGGGGGTCTAGGACACACCCTATACGGACTTATAACATTCATATTCGAGATCTACGGATTCGATAACCTATATAAGGACACCAACATTGTTATTATACGAATGTTTATTAACTCAGCACCGCAGTGGCTCCAGCACCGGAGCCGATGCCAACTTCTCCAATACAGGTTGTGCGGAACGGAGCGGAATCGGAGTCGGACCCGGAGTCGGAACCGGAGTCGGAACCGAAGCCTGAAACGCGCCATTCGCAGGAACCGGAACCGCAGCAGCAAACGCTGAAAGTGGCTCAAAAATTGATTCCCTAACGGGAAAAATCAATTTTTTTTTTTACGAACTATCAACAAACATTACGTTTCGCGCGGGTTCGGCCAGGTGTCCCAACCTGGTGCTATCACTTTTAGGCCTAAATCTTCGATTTCGCTCAACAAGCCGCAACAAGGGTGTAAGCACAATATTCCACGTCCGGACTCTCTCGGGGGGAGGTACTCCCCTATATAATCCTAGAGACTTGAAAAATTTACCCTGTTTTGAAGCTTAACCCATATATATGATTATTATTCCAAGTTTGAAGCCAATACCTCTACTCCTTCATATCGAAAAGGACCTCAACTAAAACTGTCGGAACTACTCACAGTATGGATTCAGGCCCGGACGAGGTACCGCGGATCTGATATTTTCTCTGAAGATGATGATAGAGAAGAGCTGGGAGTGGGATAAGGAAATTTTTATGGCTTTTGTGGATTTAGAGAAGGCATGACAGTGTACCTAGGGTAAAACTATGGGAGACACAACTCCGACGAGGATCGTTACTACCAGATAGAACACAAGTTGATTAGAGTGATAAAGGGACTTTACACAGTAAGTGAAAGTGCCGTAAGGACAGCGTATGGGATAGGCCAGTGGTTTGGAGTGAAGACAGGCAGTTTAGACAGGGAGGAGTGTTGTCAACATTGTTGTCCATCCTGTATATGGACAAGTGTATGCGAGAAGAATTGGTGTAGAGGAGGAGGGAGATTGTTTTGTAGATGGGCATAATGCGGAACGATATTTTGCTTTTTATTGCTTCTCCTGGTTTGCAAGAGACAGGTGAACGTTTAAGAGAGTAACTGATCAGATTGGGAGGAGGTGATGCGACGGAGGGGATTGAAGATGAATATGAGCAAGACTGAAGTGATGAAGATAGCTAGGAAAGGAGAGAACTTAAACATAGAGATCGTGGGGAAAGAATAAAAGATGCGCGGAACTTTAAAGTATTTGGGAGTTACGGTAAACAGCAGTGGAAAGATGGAGGGTGAGATAGAGGAAAGAATAATGAACTAATCTAGAGGAGTTGGTCAGTTGTATCCCTTGCTCGAGAAACAGACTGTGACGCAGACAGGTTACCTTATTTATAACACGATTCTGAGACCGGTACAAATTTTGTTTTGGGTCGGAGTCGTGGACACTTACAACTAAAAAAAAAGGAGTAAGATCGTGGCGGCGGGGACAGGGTGTTGAGGTTTATAGTGGGGGTGACCAGAAGAGAGAGGAAAGAAGGAATACTGAGATAAGAGAGGAGTTGGGGGTCCAGGCGGTGGAGGATTTGAATGTGAAGGAGAATAAAGAAAAACTGAGATGGTATGGACACATCAAGAGAAGAATGGATGAAGATAGATACCCGGGCCAGATTTTATGCATGGCAGCCTGCAGGTAGAAAACCGGCGGGACGACCAAGGAAAAGATGGAAGGATGGAGTGGCGGCGGCTGTGGCGAAGAGGGGATGGGACGCTGGATCAGGTGGAAGGAACATCGACCTTGGTACGAACGAGAGGGTCTGTGAAAAGAAGCATGCAAACGAACAAGGGGATGACCCTACACAGGAGGCGCTTTGTGAGAAGGTGATATATATATATATATATATATATGTATATATATATTACTATATATTATATATTATATATATATATATACTATATATTATATATATATATATAATATATATATATATATATATATATTATATATATATATATATATATATAATATATATTTCAAATATAAAATATCACTATTATTAATTATTATCATTTTTTAAAGTATCCAATCATTATTAATTATTAATCATTATTAATTATTATTTAATGTTATTAATTAATTTATTATTAAATTATTATTATTATTATTATTATTATTATTATTATTAATTATTATTTATATTATTATTTATTTATTATTAATTATATTAATAATTAATTTATTATATTATTATATAATTATTATTTATTATTGTTATTAATTTATTATTATTAATTATTATCCTTATTATTATTATTTATTATTATTATTATTATTATTATTATTATTATTATTATTATTATTATTATTATTATTATTATTATTATTATTATTATTGTTGTTCTTCATAATATTATATATTTATTATTATTATTATATTATTATTAAATTATTAGTGCTGTCCTTCAAAATATTCATTGTAGACGCCATCAATTTCAGAATGTTTTACATACTATTAATTTTTCTAAGATTTTCAACTCCAGTAATGAACGAGAGAGTCCAACATCCACAAGTAAGAATATGTTAACTGCCATCCACTCACTACTAACTGCTTACGCAGCGTTTGTGAACTTGCTGAAATATTTTCCTTGGAAATAAAATCAAAAGCTTCTACTTTCTCTTATGATAATCAATTTTAATCAGTGAATATGATTTTATTTATTAATTAATATGATTAACTAGGTTAGGAAACGACAACGGCATAGACCACCTTTCCTTGAGAATTGATCAAAAGAAGACTACAAGAAAAATGTTTGGATATTTAATAATAGTTATCACCATAATTATAAGTTTCAGATATCCCTTTCTTGAATTGAGAATTACAAGACAACCTATATTACAAATAATTATTGCATGATATGTTTTTTAATGTCAAAATAGAATTTGGGTTATACTGCTTTCAAATTTAAGAAAGACAATGCGTTTACCTTTATTCCTACTTAATTAACAACATTGTACAAAGAAATTTAATATCACCAACATTTCATTTGTAGTGGTCAAATATCACATTCTTTTTACCTTAATCCTTTTAATTTTCAAGAAAATTTTCGAGATTTTCTCTTGAATAAGTAACTAGTAATGAAATTGAAGGTTAATGCTTGATTATATATATATATATATATATATATATATATATATATATATATATATATATATATATATATATAGTATTATATATATGATATATATATATATATATGTTATATGCTAGTTATATATATATATATATATATATATATATATATATATATATTAGAATAAAAGCAAATAGCAAAACAAAGCCAAGGAAAACATTTATTTTGTTAATTTCATAGAATACTTCAGGGATGACGTTTCTACAGTGACAGGTTCAATTATTATCATTTAAAGAAAAGAATTACAATGGGAAAGAGTTTTACATTTAATTTAGACATTACAATTACTAAGTAAAGAAATTTTTTTAAAATTCAAATTTGATTTACATTGTCTGTAAGAATTAGCATAATTATTTTGGCATTAAGCAATATATATATATATATATATATATATATAGTATATATATTATGGTATATATATATATATATATATATTATTATTGTTATATTATACATATATATATATATATATATTATTATATATATTATATTAGTGTTATTATTATATATATATATATATAGCAGTTATATATATATATATTAAGGTTATTATATTATTAAGGTCATATAAGTTATATATATTATATTATTATATTATTATTATTAATATATATATATATAT